>VZZY01016223.1:0-67867 GCA_013400335.1 Eurystomus gularis
TTGCAGCTGCACTAATTTTGTGTGTGTTAAAAGAACACCTTGCCTAAACCAAAACGTTTAAAATCTTAAACAGTTAAATAGCACAGCATATAGTCAGGTTGATTAACCCCCTGTAAGATAATATTCCCTTTAATTTATTACCTAATATTTAGTCTAATAAACACAACACATGTTTATCGCCATAAATTATATGAACATCTGTTTTGCACTGAATG
The DNA here is from genome assembly GCA_013400335.1 of Eurystomus gularis. Taxonomy (NCBI): domain Eukaryota; kingdom Metazoa; phylum Chordata; class Aves; order Coraciiformes; family Coraciidae; genus Eurystomus; species Eurystomus gularis. Next base: position 216 of record VZZY01016223.1, read on the forward strand.
ACCTTGTAGAATATTTCCTGCAGCTTTGACTGATAACCAGTGTGTATTTTAAGACAGCAAGGACAAACAAAGTGCATGAAAGAGGTTCATGATGACAATGTAATTTATAAACATGCTGCATGAGTTATGAGGACTACATGCACGATGATGGCACAGTAATATCTGCTTATAGGACATATTTAACAAATCATTATGCATTCCATTGCCTTTAGTTTCATGTAAGTTGATGGGAAAAGTGCTGACATTGCAGGTGGGCTGTTTAGGAAGAGATAAATGGAATATGGCATTCAAAGACAGCCTAACTCGATAGTGAGTGAAAGTCATAATGTTCTGCAGGTTATTCACTTGCCGACATGGAGCAACTTAGCACGCTGTACTGAGGTCTGAACAAACTAATCCAGTCGAGACTGATATTAAATAGGCTTTTTATTTGTACCCTACTATCATTTATAACAATCGATAAAGGAATGATCTAATTCATTCTTTGTCACTGTTTGCACTTGTGTTAAGAAACCATACTGGCTATTTGTGACTGTAAACTCTTCCATGTTTTGTTTCCCCTCTACCACCAGTCCAGAGCTGTCTAAGAGAAAGGGAAATGCTTACAATATTCCTTTTATTTGAAGAAAGATAGGTGACATTTCTGTCAGTATCAGCAGTTATTATAAAATCATGCTTTTCAAAATCAAATTTACGAATCTGTGTTCTCCTATCTCTGTTTTTGTCATCAGTAGTGTTTTCTTTGGGAGCAGGGTGAGTGCGGGATGGAAATAGGTCAAAGATTTAATTAACAAGAAAACGTGCATCCATTTTCTTTTGGTTTTTTCAGGGAAAAAAAAGCCAAACTTTTTGGACTCAGTCTACTTCAGGACTAAAACTGTACTTTGTGCTTAATAAGCTGAAATGAAATCAAGAGCTGTTGCTTACTGAACTGGGGATAGATGAGTAGATAGTGTTTATTTCTTGACACACACATAGGAAAGCTTTTGGACACCAAGATAAATGTGGAGCTCAGTCTTGCCTGCAGTTTTCATTATGTCCTTAGAAGCATATATGCCTGGAGGAAAGGACTGAGTCAAGAGGTTAGTTTACCTCAGTAGCTTACCTGTTGAATATGTGCTTGTCTGAGTAAAAATACCAGAAGTCTTTAGCAGTACTGAGTGTGATTTTTTTTTTTTTGCATTTGTGCATTATGCCACTTTAGCAAGTATTTACAGTCATTACCAGAGTTTATTTAGTGGTTTTGTTCTTAGATGTGAGAAGGCAAAAGCTGTTCTCTTGAGTGAATTTCCTGTGTCCAACAAATCCTTTCCGAAAGGCATCCCATGGACCCAAGTTGTCTTGCTCCTAGTATAATGAGCAAGGGCATTATCAAACACTGCGTGCAAACCTTCGTGTTGCTAGTGAAAAATTAATTTTTTGCATTCCTTATCTGTAACCTAATAGGACCAGTGATGCATGTAGCCAGTGGTTATACATGTTCAAAGCCTTGGGAATCCAGATAGCCAGAAATTAATCTGGAGTAGACAAAGAGAGTAGATGGAAGTAATGACAGCATGTATTGGAGAAACAGACAAACCAAGTAGCTTTTATTTTTGTATCTCTCAGTGAAATAGTAACCCCTCTTTCAGAACACAGAACCTGTAATCTTTTACTCCTTTGTTTGTGGACTGCTTCTGGAAAGACAAGTGTGCTTTTTTACTTTCTTAATCCTGATGTGACTAATCAGTATAGTGGGCTACGATCATCTTGAACAATCTCATGAAAAGCATTTTCATATGTAATTTTTTAGTTTGTTATGCCTAATTGTGTAGTTGTTCATTGAGAACTTAAAAAAAAAAATCAAATATGGTGGAGAAAAGAGGGAAAAAGGCTGGTTTTGCATTGCTATTGGTAATTAAAAAATCACTAACCATAAATTATTATAATTGTCCTAACATCAGGAAGGAGACAAATATTTTAGTAGCCCCAGATAAGGAATGGTGGCATGCAGAATTCTGAAGGATTGGATCAGTCTAACACGACAAAGACACGGTAAATATTTCTGCCTCCCCTGCATTATCCACATTAATTTCCAGTGTCAATAGTTGGCCCATAAAAACCAGCAGAGCTGAGTCTTAGAAACTGTGTTTTATAACTGGTACATGTCTTTGGTGATATTTTGTTCTAAATATTTACCAATTACACATTATTAGTACTTTCAAATAAAGCTTTCATGAGTGTTTCACAATAAGTTTGGGGGCAGGCTTCAAAGCAATCTTCCTTTTTCAAGAAATATTATTTCACTGTCAGAAAGCCTTTGCATTAACTTTTTATGAGGTCTCTGAAAAGAAAGAGAACACATTCACATAAATATCAACAAATTTTTTTTGCTCATCTTAACATCATGTCTGCTGCAGTAAATATTCTTCTCCAGAGAGGACTACAAAGCCGTGATACATGTGTGTGGAGACATAGATTAGGCTCATGAATGTGGTGAAAACACCACAATCTGGGATGCTTGGTTTTCACTGCGGTAAAAATAGACACTAAAGGCATCAGAAAATGTGACATTTAACCAAAATATGCCATCAAGAGAAAGCATTCATAGTCTTAATTCTAAACTCTATCAAAATGTTTAAAGTTGAATAAAAAAGCAGTACAGACATATTTTCGTTTATCATGTTTTGAATTGTACTAGAGAAAAGAAATATCTAGTAATTTATTTTGAAGAATTTGAAACCTGTGGTCCTTTTCTTTCTTCCCATCTCCTCTTTCTGCCAAGGAATGAAAGAAGGAAGCTGCTTTGCTAATGAGCACTGCTGTCATCATCATGGTGTGAGAACAGCAGAAGTGAAGGAATAATATTAATGCTCATTTAAGATAAGTTTCTCTGATAGCCACACTAATTACTGCTGGAAGCAGACAAAATGGCTTGGGTATTTTCAAGCAATGTCATGTCATTGATGTCCTATTTTATTCCCTGGCTGACACACGAGATGATGTTTTTCTTGTGTTTTATCCCTTCTTGTATTTCATTTCAATGTTATCTTTTCTTTTCTCACTTTTATCCTAAAGGACACTGAGAAGGTATTAGTTCTTATCCATATGTCTGTTGATTTATACAGACATATGTATGTATACTATATCAATTATAATGATGTATATTGCATATATTACTATATCTATACTCTACATTAGTTATTTGTGTGTATGCACATGTTAATCTACATAAATGTTCTTAAGAACTATGTAGGCTTTTAAAATTGAAATTTTCTAGAAGTGAACAGAGAAGAGCTCAGTAGGGCAATGAGCAGGGATTATCACAGCGAGCAATTAACCCCTCTCCCTGGTTATTGCTCTGGAGGCAATATTTCCCATGCTGCCAGGATTCTTTCCTTAAAATTTCTTGCAGTTGCTGTTTTACCATATGTTAAGGCAGTAAGGCATGTGATACCTCCTAGCTTTTCAGATGTCATCGCATGGCTAATAGAATTTTGTTGTAAAAGGAGAGACCTGTAATAGAGATGCAGGTGTTTATATTAAATATTCGTAGTTTTTTCTGCTACAAAAATCCTGGGGAATTTAAGAAGTTTAACTAACTCATTACCTGAGAAAATGCAAAGAATAAAATAGCAATTGTGAACAAAGTATTTACAAGTGTTTACCTGCATTCAGTTATGAAAATAAAAGTGAGTATCTTTATGTATCAATGTGGTTGTGTCATGAGATGGTTGAGATGCTTGCAATGAGTTGTCCAAACTAAAGTTGGCTGTGATTATTTTGATCTTTTAAAAATTTTGCATGATACTTCCAAATCTGATAGGCAACATGTTATAATCTTATATTTTTAATCTAAATTCTTTCTTTCTTATAGTTTATTTGGCCTCCATTTGATTTTACATACAATCCCTTCCTGATTCTTGACAATAACAATAGTTAATTGACTGGGATCATATCTACATTTAAATAAACTTCAATTTCTCTCCCTTTCATACCCAGAAATGTTGCTTTATGTGTAAGATAGGCTTGTCATATATCTCTATCTACCAGTGCTTTTAATTACAATAACTGATAACTCTGACATGGCATGAGCCACAGGAAATTTGTCTTTGTGCTGTTGAGATTATTTGATCAGTGAAGGTAAGAATCTGAAGACATATGTTGAAGTGACGTACAAAAGTACAGCCATACCAGTTGGGAATCCCAATCACGGACATTGTTTCAAGTGTTGTTTTTTGGGTTTCGTTTGTTTTCCCTTACTTTTTAGAGTAGGTTTTTTAAGTAAATCCCATTCTTCGCAGCCTGACTCTTCCCCCTCTCTCCCCAAAATGACTTTTATTGCTCTGCATCTTGATGCGGCTTATGCCAAATCTTTTCCATGTTACATGCACTCTTTTGTACTTGAGTCTGCAGCAGTTTATAAAAATGTTTTATTGTATTTCAGACTCTTATTACATTCTTCTTAGTGTACTTCAAACAACAATATACATTTGAAATATTTAGAAAAATAAGGGATACTTTTTGATTTGTTGCTCTGGGCTTTTAGAGTGAGAGATATAGATGTGTATGTTAAATCCAGAGGTTGCATATTCAAATTCCTGTAGTAAATTCTCTGAGGTAATTTTTAGTGCATTGCAGATTGAAATATACAGAGAAACTATAAAGTGTAACTACAAAGAAGAGTCCTCATAAAGAGTGTGCTTTTTCCATAATAGATATACTAGTTCAGGCAAAGAAGCCTGAGCAATATAATGCTCGGGAGTTGAAGGTAGTTACATTATCTGTATTTTAGTGCAGCTGATGATTTCTGAGATGTAATCCTGGGTGTTTCACTGTGTCCCAAATAGCTTCAGGATTACTCCAAGGTAAATACACTTCTGTGGAACCAAGATTGCAAGTTTATTTGTAAAACGGTTCAACAGAAGGTAAAATAACGTTGTTTTGTAAGTAGTAGTTAAGACCTGTGAAGTAGTTAGAAGCCTGTGAAGGGTAGATAACAGAAAATGGCGTATCTCATGTTCAAACCGTAACGTATTTCACTCTCTGAATCGACTATTCCAAAATGCAGCCATTCATTTCATTTTTCAAAGATGATGGATAAAGCCTAGATATGTAGTGTTATAACCCTTAAAAATGTTGAATCTTTAAAAGAACAAAAACCACCAGCAGAGCTTTCAAAAAAAATTGACACAATAAGTGGTCAGTGAAGTGAAATCTATTGTGATCCGCCCTGTCAAATGCATTTTCTGAGCTGATATAGTTTTGTATGTATAAATAATTTTGCTAACTTTAACTTTGCTTTCTTTAGGCAAAAATGGTCAGAACTGACAGCATGTGTTAGATTTGAGAGAACATATCTGTCTGGCATTATATACAAATATCTTATGTACATATCTCTATGCCTTATAGTAAAGAAAGTGTAAGGACTGCATTCTAAAACATTCACTTAAGTTTCTACTTTTGGGTGTGGGGGGATTAATTTTCTGTTATAAATGTCACTGAAATAAGTCACCGAAAAGTGTCATCTAATGAGGTAAAACCAATGTGCTGTTTCCCCTCCCCTCTTTTGAAAAGAGTAAAATAATCACTTGTGGAAATGGTGAAAAAAATTATGTAGTATAAGAAGGAAATTATTCTCCATTTTTTCACAGGTAGATATGTTTTGTTCTTTCTTCCTTTTAATTGTCCTTTGTTAATTATTTCACTATCTATCTCCTGCAGCAGTGATTAGTTTTAACAGAGAAAAAATACTGAAAATGAAGAAGGAAAGCCTTCTCTTTACAGTATAAAATCACTACAAGCTTCAGCAAAACCACTTTTTTTGCTGTGGTGGGTTGTTTTACATTTCCAATATTGGGCCTAACAGAGTTTTTAAAATCCCATGATATAACAGCCTTTCCCTGATAATAGCCTGTTCTTATGGTTCTAAAATACTTTGACCTGGAATACTAAGCAAACAGTAAAAAAAACCTATGCATGGAAGAGGCTATTAGTTAAATATATAACTAACAGCCACATGTTGCTGGTTCTGCTGATAACTAGTTTATTTGCATGTTTTCTTCCTACTCTACAGGAAGAATGTTGATATCTAATCTCTTTTCCTCCCCAGAAAATTTAATTAAAATAAATACTGGAGTGTACTATCATACATCCCCAGTGGATGGAGTGGAGCTTCTTTTATACTGCTAAGAAAGAAAGATTAAAGTACATATTCTTAAAGAATATACATGCTATAGGAAACCAATTAAGCTCTAGCAAGACTTTTTAATTTAAAAAAAAAGTTAAGAAAACAATTTGGAGGAAGAATCTGTATTCTCTGCAACCTTTTTTGCACCCATTCTGTGTTTTCTATAAGTTTTAGCTCAAGTTCTCAATGAATACAATAGTTTATAAATTTGATTTAATTCTAAATATGTGGAAATGCTTTTAAGGAATGTTTCTCTTTCCTACTTACAAACTAATGCACTAAATGTAAAAAGCAAATTTTAAATTCCTAAATAAACAACTTTATGGAGGTGGAATTACTCTTTACGATCTTTGTCACTTTTTTGAGTAAAAAGAATGAATGAAATAGCCCCATTATCTCTGCAGTCTCAAGGGCAACACTGAGGCTCCCTTTTGGTGTGCTCACTCCCTCGTAGCAAGAGGATTCATTGACATGGAAAAAGAGAATGTAAAACATTGTACACAAGAAAATTTTAGCTGCTTTCCTATCTCTGGCAACTCCACACTATGAAATAATAAGAAATCTTTTCTGTGATATAAACCTGTCCATTTCCTCTGTCTAAGACTTAATCATAGCCAGGATATGGTTATATATTATTATCTATTAAATTTTAAAACAAACAAACCCCCCATCAATAAATAATAGCTATAATATCTCCCCCTTAATGCTGAAAAATTCCTCAGCAATCACTTTTTTTCCCTCTGCTCCTAGTTCTCAGCATACCTAACTAACACTTAACCCCGCATTCTCCCTCCTTCCTCTTTCTCTTATAACTATTCGGAAAAAAAACACCACAAACCAGCAAATCACTGGACACAAGTGACGGCAAGATTGGGGTTCCATTGAAATTAAGACATACAATGCTGATGATGTAGTCAGCAAAGACTTTAATAATTGAGCCTGTTCAGCTGAACAGGTCATAGGTGCTTACTTTTAAGTAGACATCCTATATTGGCATTCAGCGCTTTGACCAATATTCTTTCAGGATAATGACAGCACAAATACTATGAATACTTACTTGTGGAAACTTTTGTTTAAGTGTCTATGCTTCTCGCTTGGTCATATGCTCCTGAAATATGTAAAAAACCCTCTGTTAATCCTCAATCTAAACTTTCTTCTCTAATCGTCTCCTCACTCTCAATGGGGTGATTGTTGAAGAACCAACAGCAATGGAGATTTGCTGTCAAAATCAAGGAGTTTCTTATAAGGTGGACTGCTGACATCAGCCAAACCCTACCATCCTCTGTCTTTAGCTTTCTTTACATCTATCCTTATGAATTTCAAAGGGTAATTCTAATCCTGTCAGTAAACATGGTAAAGATCATATCCTGACAGCTCTGGATAGTAAGTCACCACTAAATACTACACTTTGCAGCAAACAGTTGTAGACCAATTGTCTTCAACTTCCCAAATCTTTATGCTTTATGTCAAACAACACAAAAAGAACAACTGTGAGGTAAAAAGCCTAAGGAGACCAGTTCCTGCTTCATACTACTTTAGATCAGATGGTCCTCATGTTGTGCCTGATGTGCTCATGAAGGTGGATGGTGCTGTTGGACTCTTCAGAGGGAGCCAAGCTGCTACAAAGCAGCTCCCTGCTGGCTTTCTGAAGTGGACCATACAGTGGCAAGCTGTGTAGACTGTAGGGACTGGGTATTGGAGGGAGATAGCTCAACAGCTCCAAAAGCAGGACTAATCATGTACATTTTCACTGTGGGTGCTTTGGGACCATGGCCATGGAGCAAAGCAAGAACCAACCTAGATGGCTATATAGAGATAGCTGCAACATAGCTGAGCTGGAACAAGGATTTCTGCTCTCAGTGGTGCTTCGGAGTGAAATCCATTTTATACCTTGGGAAATGCAAGAAATATAAGTAAGGTGCAAATAGAATTATGAAGTTATAGAACATCAACTACATAAATAATTCAAAATAAAAGGGTTTTTTCCTTGTTATTGAAACGTATTTGAGCATATTGCATTGTTGAAATGCATATTTGACTATGCTCTGTAATGAATATACTCCTCTATAAACCCTTTTCCTCCTCCTTCTCTCCTGATGCTGAATATCTCATATTTTCAGCCTTCTAGGGGCTTTGCTTTATTCACTGAACTCTGTAGTGTCATATCTTGTGTTTTCAATTCTGAAATAAATTCTTTTTGCTTCTGGAGGTTTATTAGTTTTTGGCTTCATAGTTCAATTTATTAGCTTTGCTTCACTAACCCTGCAGCTAGCAAGGATAGCGACTTATTGTTAGTATCAAATGGCATGCAATTAGCATCCATCCGATCGTATTTATAAGGATTTTCTATAATTAAACCACATATACTGAGATTTTAAACTCTTATAGCTAGACCAAAAAAGCTTCATTACCCCAGACGTACAGGAGTAAACTAAAATTGCACCCAAAAAGCATTTTATTGTGTCTGTTTAATGTGAGATATAGAATATGAAAACTCTTATTTGCAGATTTAAGGTATCAACTCACAGACGCACTTGTTAAGAAAATGTAATTAACGTGTGGAAGAAAAGTAGCAGAGGAGCTGGAAAGATCCACATTTAACATCGGTTTTGAACATTTATATTGGAAGTGTCTTTGTGATCCTAAAATAAATTTGGTTAGTCCTTGCTTTACGAAGCATTTAAGTGTAAATCTAGTCTAAATAAAAAGTCTTCACTGGAAGTTATCTTCTTTGATGAATTAGGAGTTCATTATACAATTTCTTTATTTTCATTATTATAGAGTGCAACCAAAACTCTTGAAGCCAGGCAGGAGGGAGGGAACATTGTATTATACTCAAGCTCTGGTAAAATAGATTGGAAATGCAAAACATTCTTTGCTGTTGCAAAAAAAGTTTTTAGCATTATTTTTATCATCAGTTGGATTTTTAAGAAAGGAAAAAGGTGCTTCCTCTCCCTGCCCAGCTTTTGAAGCAGTATCCTGCATTTTCTCCTGCTTAAAACAAAAGGAGGATAAAAGTTAGAGTTTCTTTCACAGGTAGATGCTCATTAAAAAAAGAATTATGAGGAAAATAAACTTTAAAAAAAAATTATTTCAACTGATTTTCTTTATTTCTACTAAGAAATCGTAGGAATTTTTTTCACTTCTTACACTGTTTTTTATGTATATTGTTAAGACCCCAAAACACCCCCAAAATGTTACTTTAGATATGTGGGTAGGAATGAAAAGTCCATGATAATCTCTAATCAAATAGAAATTATTTTACTGTGTACTAAATGCACATGGCATTTTCTTTATGTAATTATTATTGTGAGTTTATATTTTGCTCATAATTGTCTTCTTGTGGTTAACAAGAAGTTCTCTTCTTTTGGTTAACAAAGCCAAGTGCTGGGTCCTGCACTTTGGTCACTACAACCCCTGGCAACACTTCAAGCTTGGGGAAGAGTGGCTGTAAAGCTGCCTGGTGGAAAAGGACCTGGGAGTGTTGGTCAACAGCCGGCTGAACATGAGCCAGCAGTGTGCCCAGGTGGCCAAGAAGGCCAACGGCATCCTGGCCTGGATCAGAAATGGTGTGACCAGCAGGAGTAGGGAGGTGATCATGCCCCTGTACTCGGCACTTGTGAGACCGCACCTTGAGTACTGTGTCCAGTTTTGGGCACCACAGTACAAGAAGGACATTGAGGTGCTGGAGCAGGTGCAGAGATGGGCAACAAAGGTGGTGAGGGGTCTGGAGAGTATGTCTTTACTGAAAGAGTGGTTAGCCATTGGAACAGGCTGCCGGGGGAGGTGGTGGAATCACCATCCCTGGAGGTGTTTAAAAACCAAGTAGATGTGGCACTCTGCGACATGGTCTAGAGGACAGGAAGATGTTCGACGAAGGTCGGACTAGATGATCCTAGAAGTCTTTTCCAACCTAAATGACTCTGTGATTCGATATAAAGGGCTGGAAGACATGTCCTATGAGGAGTGGCTGAAGACTTTGAGCTTGTCCTGTTTGGAGAAAAGGAGATTGAGGGATGACCTCATTGCTCTTTACAGAGAGGAGGGGAATTGGAGAGGGAGGTTCTGAGCTCTTCTCCTGGGGATCTAGTGATAGGACGCCTGAATTAGTTCAAAACTGCAGCAGGGGAGGATTATATTGGATGTTAGGGAGCATTTCTTTACTGAGAGGGTGGTCAAACACTGGAACAGGCTTCCTAAAGAGGTGGCCAATTCCCCAAGCCTGTCAGTGTTTAGGAGGCATTTGGACAATGCCCTTAATAACATGCTTTAACTTTTGGTCTGCCTTGATAAAATTGATACAATTTCATATGATATATGATAAATGATGATTGTTGTACAGGGCATTTTTCTTGGCTTTTGCGCTTTGTTTGTTTTTTATTTGGTTGGGGTTTTTTAATTTTATTTTTGTACTTTGTCACTTCCAAAGAGTTTAAACCAGAAGGGACAAAACATCACTCCACATCCCCCACTCCTACAAAATAAAGGCGGTTGGTCATTCTCTTTCAGATGTTAAATTAACAATAATTTCTATTAAATCATTTTTAGATCACAATATACAGCTTATCAATCTGGCAACTTGATTTTTTTTTAAATCCATTGGTCTGCTTCTAATTATCTTAAACTCCATTAAATTAAAACTCTGTATATGCCTAGTGTTAACTCCCATCTACAACAAAGCCAGCAACATGTCACAATGATAGTCTATTAAAACACACCAATCATTAAAATTCAGGGGAAATTCCCATCTATTTTACATGCATTGTAAGACATTATTATCAAAGTGGCATGATTCAATCACTGTTACAATGACTATTGCAGGGAGTGTACAGTTTGTGATTAAAAATGACAGATAGGGCAGCATATATCATTGAATATTGACTTTGTGTGATTCGCAGATAGATGTGCAGAGGATTTCAAAACAGTCTATTAATAATAGAGGATTTCTTTCTCCCATGGTAGAGCCGTAGGAAAATAGGAGACAGGGAAGGTCAGTGTGACATTGACAATAATTGTAAGTGGAAGTCTGCTGAAATGAAATACAACATGATGCTGGGATTAAATAAAAATTCTTGATTTAGAAACCTTCTGCAGGGGTTGAGGGAGGTGATGATTACAGTCTTTATTTTTTACCAAAGAAATCTGTATGTCTGTTTGTTATTCGCAACTGAAATCCATTAAAAAAAGGTGTAAATCCTTCACATTAGTAGAAAGTGTTTTCAAAAAGAAAGTCAAGGATATCTAAAATGCACACTGTGACATAACTAGGAAAGAAATCCATTTGTAAGATGCCTTTTTTTTTTTTCTTAACTTGTAGAAGAATACGTTATTAGGAAGGGAAGAAATATTCCTCTAATCTTACAAGTTTTGCAAGAGACTCTCGTGTATAATATGGTTCTATCAACCAGAATGAAAATGTTTAGCTTTCTCTTGGCAAAAGAGATTATATATTTATCAATGTTAAAAATGTTATTACTTCTGATCCTACTGAAATCAGTAGGTTTGTTTACTTTGTTTGATAGCTATTTGATCAAGTGCTTGTATTACTCCATTTCGAGTATTTATATAAAAGTTTCAGCAAAACTGTTTCCTTTGTCCATAGTATTTTGAGTATTTTTCATGCCATTATAGAAAAGCAAGTAAATGTAGGGGGGCTACTGGTTTCAGAACTAAATTGCCCACAGATGGTTTGATGACTTGGGCTTCGGAAGTCAACATGCTGGTAACTGTTCAGGATCAAAGTCCTACTGAATGGCAGCAAGAACTATAGAACAGGGAACAAATGGAAAATAAAAGCACAGCCTGCTGTGAGGAATATTGGTGAGATGTTGCCTGCATAGCACAAAACACACTCTCCAAAGATACTTTGAAAGCCAGATGTAGAATTGTTGTCTTTCACAGCAATTCTAATACACCCAAGCATCTAACGGGGGAAATGACTTCAGGCATTTGTTATTTAAGGGTCTGCTTAGTCCTTCAGTGCTCTGATCCTTTTTTCATGTGACTGTGCTTCAATTTGGTTAGTGAAATGGTCTGGATTAGATGAAAAGAAAACAAACAAAAGGCATCCTACCTCAGACCACATGCAGCCAAGACTCAGGCATGTCTTTTGCATGTCCAGGCTGTGTAGACCCTCCTTTATTAGCTCTGTAGGTGACTGTTGAGCATGTTTTTTCAAGAACGATTGTGATGCTCCAACACTCTTTTTCTTCAGGCGTGTTTTGAAATAATATATACTTTTTTTTTTAATAGATGCAGCAGGCATTGCTTTGCATCCCGATACAATTAAAGGGAGAAATCAATTTCTGGTGAGGGAATTTCTTTTTTAATAAAAGTTTGGAGTTTTTGAGGTGTGAAAAAAATTTAGTTTATAAGTCTTACATGGAACGAACAGATGGGTGCAAATAATACAATTTTCTAAAGATAAAGCTGTTTTTTTTTATCCTAAGCAACTATGGGCACTTATTTAAGGATTACAGCTATCCTATTATTTTATGAAAGTTTGAGGCATTCTTTAGTGAAGAATTAAGCAAGGGGTTAATTAGGTTAAAGCTGAACTATATCTGTCAATCTGCAGTCTTTGTCATCTCTTGAAGATTATATATTCAGAATCTGTTAGTGACATTTTTCTCTTAATTGTCTGAAATTGCATGTAAAATTGAAAGTAATTTACAAACAATTACAATTTTCACTGCTAGGCTGCTGAAGAAGAGAAGAATAAATTATCAACCTTTTAAAAATTATAAATCCTAGCATCACTGCTTGTCTGCTAGTGGTAGTAATGAAACAGTTAAGACAAAAAGCAGGGACTACCTCAGGCAAATACAAAAGATTTTACATATTTAACATTTTTTTCATCTTTACTTTAGAACTTTCATTAATAATATTAAATTTCCTTTAAGTTTCATGTCTTCTCATGCAGTAATAGATACGGTATTAAGTAATGAACTTCTGCCTCACTGCTAACAGGAGAGAACACTCTTGGCATTACATAGGGACACAGTCAACTCTTAGGTACGCAAATATTGTGTAAATAGTATCTTTTCCTTTTCTAGAATCAAGTGACGGTATTCGTTTCTTTGAGGGATTTCATTTCTTTGACTTTTTTTGTAAAAATGTAAATTATACAGATGCCATTATACATATACACGCTTCATAAATACTATGTCGTAGGCTTTACTTTGTCTTTGGTAGGGATTTTTCTTCTGTTTTGCAAGATCTAGAATTGTGGCAACAAAAGAGAGTCCTTTGAAAACTTCTGTGTTTTCACTTGATTGCTGAGAGGCTTCTGTTGATTTTCTATAACAATTGTCTATTGTGGTATAAACTGACTTTTGTGTTAAAGTTCCTACTTGCACGCTCAAATGTTTGTAAAAAAATAAGGATGAATTTGGGCTTCTACTGTGGCTATGAAATATATTGGAATCTAAAGTACAATACTATTTTCTGAAAGTAAACAGGAAACATAAAGGAGCCTGATTGAAACAAAGCCACTAGTCGACTTAAACTTCTACAGTAATACATTTAGAAGGTCTTTAAGCATCTAAGTACTTAATGATTTTGCTGTTCCTCAGTAGTTCTAATGAAGGTGGCTGCAAAACTTTTGAAATATTACTTACCTTAGCTTCTCTTTTGAAAATCCCTTACAATTTAATGGCCTCCAAACTTCTTATATGGCAGAGCTGAAAATGTCTAGTTTCTCTAAGGAGAATGCTAATTCAGTGTGATAGCACTATCCAAAAGCAACCTAAGCTGACACAGTGATTATCAGCTAAAAGATCAGAGGGTCAGCTTGTTGACAGTCTTGTTCCAGCAGACGGGGAAGGGAGTAAGCAGGAAGAAGCTCTGAACCTGCTATGATCATCAGTTAGAGGTGCAAAAAGGAAGAAAAAGCGGCTGGAAATGAAAGCAGCAGTAATTTGCATTGTCAGTCTGGAGCAGAGTTGTCAGGAAAAACTTGGCACTAACCAGGTCCAGAAATAGCCTGGGCCAATGTCTCCACAGCACTGTAATTCTGGCTGCGGGCAGCAGAGCCTTAGGCAAGTTTGCCTCTGCTCCCTGAGGGAAAGTTCTGAGAAACAGCCAGCCAGGACTGCGCCAGCCAGCCAAAGGTGAGGAAGATTGCAAACTATACTGAGAAGTTGGTGTGTAGCTTGGGTTGCTACTTCCAGTCTCAACAAAGCTGTTTGCAGGAATGTAAGGATGAAACACGGGAATGTTAGAGTGGGAGTGGAAAGAAAAACTTCTCTAAAATTAAATACTTGTTAAGGGGCATTCAACCAAAAACTGTTGTTTACCTTTGATTCAGTGATTAATTGCATTATTATTAACTGTATGATCTTGCATATTTAATCGGTCCAGTAAAAATGCAGTGCTATTGAATGTGATTATGTTATTCCACGGTTATAAATCAAGGGCAAGCTTATTAAGAAAAAATTATGGAGCTCCATTACCTTTCCAGCATTTTTGTTTGAACTATTTGTTCTTAAAGATTTTTTTTTTTAAAAAAAGAAGTTGCTAGCAGAAAACCAGAGAGAAAGCACTGTAGGAATTTTTATCTTGAAAGTGATGTCACCAGCATCTGAATTTTCCAAATGTGATGAAGGAGTTCTCTACATATGGATCACAGCTCCATATACCACAGTGAGCAATAACCAGTAGTATGTAGTTTGAGAAGACTTTGATAATTTTGTCAGCATGCAGATTTGTGCTATCTGGTAGACCATATCTGAGATTTCTAACCTATCATCAGCTGTGCTGATATATCCATATCACACAGAGAAGCCGTCTGTTCAATCTTAATTTCAGGGATTAATAAAAACCCCTGGAAGTATATGATTTGAATACTCCTTGATGAACAGGTTAAAATTGCTGTAAATATAACTTTTATGAACACATAGCCAATCTTGAAAGAATGCTTATCTACCAAGGAAAGGATGCTTTTTGCATTGTTATTGATGCACTGTGAATTAAAATTAAGCTCTAGGCACTACACTGGCTATTAGAAGGTAATGATAGGACATCAACCAATGGATTATATTGTATGCTGATATTCATGCAGGAAATAAAGATTAAAAAAAATGGAAGATATATTGAAGAAAACCTTTTCTTGTTAGAACAAGATACATGAAGTCAATGCAAGTCTGTAGATATGTAAATTTTAATCTGGGTGAACTTAATGGCTTTTTTTTAATGAAAGTATCACTACTAATCAAAACAATTGCTGAATTTGTTTTATACAATAAGCATGCATTCACATGATAAGGAACATAAAAGTTTTTTTTTCTATTGGGTTAAGTAGTGAAACTTACTATCTTACTATCCCGACTTTGTTTGTTGGGAAAGCATGAGTTCTAGAAGCATTTTAATTCTGTCAGAAAGAAGCATAAACTAGAAGTTGAAAGGAGGAGTAAAATCAACTTCTGGTTAGAAAGTTCTGTGAAGTTTGAAAGTGCATGAAGAGATGAAAAGGCTGAAAAAGCCCAATAGGAAAAATGAGCTCTTTCCCATTCTGTAATACCAAGGGAAGAGTATAAAAATCAGGTTTATATGGGGCTAAATTTGACAGGGACAGTGAAGTGACCCTAAAAGTACGATGAGGTACAGACACCATTTTTAACCCTCATTCTGTTATTTCTTGTGCCTGCTACTTCTTTCCGTATCCCTACGAGCATTCATGCACATAAGTTTTCCCTTCCTCTTTCATCATAACCCCTCAACAACTTCAAACAGAATATATTCAGGGACTTCATAACCTGTTATGCATGCAAATGCAATAATGTTGTGATTGTATTCCTAATAATGGTAGCACTTCTCTGAGCTGTCTATGGAGCAACTGTTGCACAAGTTCAACTTGCCGTTATCTAGCGAGCTTACTGTGTATGTGCCATCTCAGGACTTTTCAGCTGTACCTCATAGTTGTGGCACGTGTGACACAATTCTCCTGAATTGTTGCTGATTCAGGGTAACATCTGAAAAGGTTTTTCAGCAGATGTTCAGACACATCCTAGGGGTAAGACATAGTTCAATGCAGTGAGCACTGAGGAGAGCGAACAGATGCATGGCAACTTCTGTTGCACCTGAAAAGAATTTCCATTACTGTGCTGTTTGCTTGCATTAAATGGATTAAATGGAGTACAAAAATAAACTGCATTCCATGACACATTGAAACATTGCGCCCACCTAGAAGGTAGAACTGTTGATTTATATTGGGTCTTGCTATCAGAAACAAATGTAATAGCATTAAAAACTGGGCTTTCAAATGCCAGGCACGTCCCCAGGAAATAACAGAGAATTTGTATCAAATTTGAAGAGAACTGTAGTGATTTTACTGTGAAGAGGAAAAAAAAAAAATACAGTTAAATATGTAAAGCTCAGAAAGCACCATTTCTCGCTGTTCTCAGCGGTTAGTAATGATAATCATGGAAGGCTAGGTGTGACCTCAGAACTAAGATGATTCCAGCAATACTGGAGAAACAGCTCACAATGCATTTAGAGGATGTGTGTGAGAAGTGGATGTTTCAACTTCACAGATGCCAGTGCCTCTCTGTACACCCACCAAGCTGCTTACAACGGAATGCTCTTCAACAGTCACAACCTACAGGAAATACGTCTTTACAGGGCCATGTATGTCGTTTTGTTTCCCTTCTAAAGCCAGGGAAATCTAAGTCAGTGCTTCTATCAAATTTCTTAGGTAGATACTTAGAACGGAAATCTCATGTATTTTAGTTTCTGCCTTATTCGTTTGGGCCTTCTCGTTGATGCTGTGTGATTTCATAAAATCTTAGAATGTTTTGGGTTGGAAGAGACCGGTAAAGGTCATCTAGTCCAACCACGCTACAATTCGCAGGGGCATCTTCAACTAGAGCAGGTTGCTCAGAGCTCCATCCAACTTCACCTGAAATGTTTCTAGGCATTTGGCTTCTACCATCTCTCTGGGCAACCTGGGCCAGTGTTCCACCACCCTCATTGTAAAAATCTCTTCCTTATATCTAATCTAAATCTACCCTCTTTTTTAAAAAACAAAACAAAACATTACCCCTTGTGCTGTCACAACAGGCCCTGTTGAAAGGTTTGTCCTCATCTTTCCTACAGGCCCCCTTTAAGTACTGAAAGGCCACAATAGGGTCTCCCTGGAGCCTGCTCTTCTCCAGACCGAACAATCCCAACTCTCTCAGCCTTTCCTCATAGGTGAGGTGCTCCAGCCCTTTGATCATTTTTGTGGCCTCCTCTGGACCTGCTCCAGCTTGCCGAATTCTTTTCAGCTTTGTATCTCAGGACTTGCAGATGACTTTCTTGTATAGCTCAGGTCATCAAAACCATACGTTCTCCCTGGCATTTGTGCCAATATTGTGCAATGAAAGCATGCTCTAGAAAGATATTGCTCTTGCTTTGAAGAAACTTTATTTTAAAAAATGGATTTCACAGTACTTTCCAGGTAGTTTTCTTTCGATAGATAAATTACTCAGCTTACAGGAAAAGTACATTTATTTTCTATTTGAGTTTACCTAGTTTCACCTTCCAGGCATTGGTCCTTGTTGTGCCTTATTCTGCTTGAATAAAGAGCTGTCTGCTATTTGGTATTTGCTCCTCATGAAGGCACTTTCAAGCTGTGATGAGTTCGCCTTTCGCTCTTCTTTTTCATAAACTAAATCTACTGAGCACTCATGAAAAGAAAAAGAAATAATCCTGAAGCAGATATTCAAGCTGGTATAGTTCAAGTTTGATGTTACTGGCAGTCTAAAAAAGCTTCTTCTAATGGGAAGTGTCCAACTACCTTATCAGTTCTTGTAATTTGACAAATAGTAAAGTACAACTGATGTCCTCTAGAAATCACTTTTCCATACAAGATCACAGGTGAATTGGGTTAATACTGAACTTGAGCTCTGGGAATTTAATTTCCTGACTTTCATACATTTAATTTCCGAAACAGTTATGGTTGGTTATATACTTCTTTTTGTATGTGCCTTTTCATTCTAGTACTAGAGAACAAATTTTATGACAAAATATAAACAAACCTCCAAACGCTGGAGTAGCAATATCTATCTATTATGTCCATTTGAATGGTTACTAATAAAATGAGGGGAGGATTACAATTCTTATCACAGACTCAGAAATGCTGCCATAGAGTGTTTCTCTAACAGAAGTAACTGAGTGCCTGAGGTGTATAACTTACAGTGATAAAAATAAGGCATTTTGCAGAGGTACTTGCAATCACAGCATAAATAATGGTAGGGAAGGAGTGGATTACTACTGAATCATGTGGTCAGGTGAATGCTTTGCAGTATTTCTGGAGCTAAGTCAGAAATATTTAGGGCCCCTGTTCTGCTAACTCCAAACTTCCATCTCTTACCAGAAAGTAGGATATGAATGTTAGCATCAGCACTAATTTGATCCCTTGGTCTGCAATTATTTATGGATGTATTCCACTTCTTTAATCTACAAAGCTAAATGTGTCCCAAGGTAATTATCATGTTTCACCATTATAAAACAAAAAAAGTGTATTCTTTTTTCCGTGGCATTAAGTAATGACTATCTCAAACTGAACATTGTTTATACATTCTTTTGTTTTATTTTGTTTTCAGTTGTGGTACTTGCACCTATGCAAGAAGCCAGGCCTTAATATTCTAGTTTGTAATTACAAATCATGACTCTTGCACAACTGCTACATCCAGTACATGTTTTTGAAACAAATGAAGCAAAACTTACCCAGACAGAAAATGGTATTTGTTACAGCTATTAGCCACAAAGTGAATGAGTTGATTGAGTAGATCTTAGAAATGCTTAAAATTAAACCTACAGGCAGAAAGCAGGCCACCTACACACTGTGGCTAATTCACTTGGCTCATTTTAAATTTCTGCTATGCTCTGGGGAGAACATGTCTTTCAGAGTGGTCTTACAGTTGTTTAATTGGGCCAGGCAGATTCCAAGAGACTCGCAATGGGAACTGATTATAATATTTCTCATTGGGTATGGATGTAATTTTATAGTAACGCTTGCAAGCAGCACTGATTGCAAAGTCTCAAGTCCCTATTCTTTGATGTAAAATCAAGTAGTTATAAATAGTACTAGATTTGAAGGTGATATTTCAAACCATAATGTCTGGGGGCGAGCATTTTTATGATTCTCATTTGTATATGGTTTATATTTAATCCTGTGAAGTCTTTAATAGGCATTTTTAATGTGACTGACAATTAGCAAGCACAGAGTTTACAGTTGTGTGCCTTATAAAAAAAGTAATGCAGACTTAATTTTGCATTATTTGTAAAGTCAAAGCTTCTGTTTAGTGCTGCGTGATTTTGCAAGGGCAAGTCAGACCTCATGACAATGGGGCACTGCCTTTTTTTGGCTTTTGGATTTTGACTGTGTTTTGAAGTGTTATGAAAAAGGAATGTGCAATCTCTCTCTCATGGCCCTTCATGGCACATCAGAGCTTCATGTGAGGAATCACTAAATATATATTATCTGGTAGGTGCTCCAAATCTGTTGTCCTGGGTAATTTTGTTCCTCAATTTCCTGCAATTTCCAGCCCTTTCTGACTTGGAAGGATACTTCCCAGGTGATTGTATGGAACGTTTCTCTTCTTTGGCCTTATCCTGCCAAATGCTCCATGTGAAAGGGAGTCATTATCCTCAGAGGATTGCCCTTCCCAGTGTCTTTCTTTTATATTTAGTTAACAAGTCAGCCTAGTTTTGACTGTTTGCTTTTAGTTTTGTTTGGCTGCTCATATTTAGCCCCATGGAACAGGGCTTTTTTGCAATACCCATTTAGCTACCTTAAGATATTGTAAGGTTTTTCTTCATTGCATCTTGTTCTGGTCTGCAGCTTTAGTGAAACCTGTATTTCTTAAAAGGGCTGGGAAGGAAACCTTCCTAAAACTGCCTGCCGTATGGATTTATTTTTGCTGTCATCAATGCAGGAGGCATCAGGTTATTAAGTTGGGCTCTGGCTTGTGCCCTCTGATTGATATGATTGTGTTGGGTTTAAAATTCCATCCTGTCAAGTCTTGTAATGCTTGTTGCTGCCAGTCAGTGTCTTGTGTAGAGTTTAGATAAGATATATTGCTGTTTCATTTTGTTATATCACTGAAAGTATTATTTTTACCCCAAAAAAGTGAGTTGAAGTAATACTCTAAAGGTGAAATCCTATTGAAGTCAATATTAATCCCAATTTCAATGAGGCCTAAGACCTTGTGTATTGATGTGGCTGTGATATTTTAAGATACTTTCTCTAGTCACATTCAGGTTATCTTTTTCTTTTTAATTTTTTTTTTTTCATTTTAGATTTAAAGCTGTCTTTTCTGCTATCTGGACCAGTTTCAGTATGTATCTTGTACCAGGAATCCCAAAACTAGACACAGCACTCCAGACATGTCTCACTCATACAGAGTAGGTGAAGGGGAAGGATCACCTCCCTCAGTCTTCTGGCAATGATCTTCCTCATGCAGCTCTGGATGCTGCTGGCATTCAATGCTTCAAATCTGTGTTCAAATCACATTAAATTGGGTGTCTGCCAGGACCCCTAGGCCCATTTCTGCCAAAGTGCTTTCCAGTTGTTAGGCCCCCAGTCTATCCTGGTGCATGAGGTTATTCCTGTCTAGGGTCAGGACTTGACATTTCCACTTATTGAACTTCATGAGATTCCTCTCTGCCCATTTTTCCAGGCAGTTGAGGTCCCTTTGAATGGCAGCACAAATATCAGATCTATCAATCCTACATCCCAGTTCTATATCATCTGCAAACTGTACTGTCTCATTGCCTAGGACATTAATGCAAATGTGAAACAGTATTGGCATCAGTATTGACCGATGGGGTACACCACTAGTGACTGAACTCCAGCTAGGCTTTGTGCTGCTGATCACAACCTCTGAGCCTGGCTTTTAATGTCTAGTCTGTACTTCCTTAATTTGTCTTTCAGGATGTTACGGGAAAAAGAGTTGAAAACCTTGCTAAGTCACGGTAAACGGCATTCAACACTCATTCTTCATCCATTGAGCTCATAAGTCCGTTGTTGAAAGATACCAGGTTTTTCAGGCAAGATATCCCCTTTGTAAATCTGTGCTTACCACTCCTGCTGAAGTTCTTGTCTCTGTACAATCAGAAATGGCTTGCAGGTAGATTAATGCCATCACCTTCCCAGGGTATGAGGTAAGGTTCACTAGCTTGTGGGTCCTCAGATCTTTCTTCTTGCCTTTCTTGAAAATAGGAAGGACATTTGCTTTCATCCAGCTTTGAGGAACCTCTCCCAGTTGCTATGACCTTTCAAAGATAATCAGTAGTGGCCTTACAATGGCATCAGCCAGCTCCCTCAGCATTCATGGATGCAGCTCATGAAGTCCCATGGGTTTGTGTATGTCCAGTTTATTTAAATGTTTGCTAACTGAATCCTTCTCCATCAAGGAGATGCCTTCCTTGCTCCAGACCTTCTGTCTGGTTGCACATGCCTAGGATTCCTTAAGGTAAATCTCACTAGTAAGGATGGAAACAAGGCATTGAAACCTCACCCTCTTCCACGTCCATTGCCATCAGGTCCCCTATCTTACTCAGTAGTGGATCAACATCTTCCTTTGTCTTCTTTTTACAGCTGAAATACCTGTAGAAGATCTTCTTGTTGGTCTTCATGTTCATCACCAGGTTTAACACCACATGGGCTTTGGCTTCCCTAACTGGATGTCTACATGCTTACACAGTGCCTTTATAGTCCTGCTGGGTGACCTGCCCCTAATTCCATCTCTTGTACCCTTCCTTTTTATGTTTGCACTTAGTCAGGAAATCCTTTTTATTCCATGCATGCCTCCTGCCACTTTTGCTTGATTTCCTACTTTTTAAGGTGGATCTTTCTTGAGTGTGGAAAAGATGATCCTTGAATATCAACCAAATGTCCTGAAGCTCCTTTCTTCAGAAGTGCATCCCATGGGAATCTTTCAGGTAGGTCCCTGATCAGGCCAAAGTTTGGTTTTCGGAAGCCCTGTGATCCTACTTTTTGCTTTGCTCCCACCTCTTGGGATCTTGAACTCTATCATCTCACAGTCATCACAGCAAAAGCTGCCTCTGACCTTCATGTCCCTGGCCAGTTCTTCCATGTTGTAAATATCCAGCAGATCACACCCTGTTGCAAGCTCCCCCACTCATTTTGTTCAGGAAATTATAACCAATGCATTGCAGGAACCTTTTGGATTTCTTCTGTACAGCTCTGTGGCCGCTCCACATATCAGATGATTGGGGTCACCTATGAGAACAAGTAATCTGCAAATGTGAGCTCTGAAGAAGGCCTTATCTGCATCTTCCTCATCAGACAGTTGGTAGGAGACACCCACCACATTGTTACACATTTTATTCTGTCCACTAATCCTTACCCATAAGCTCTCACCTGGCTCACCATCCATTCCCAGACAGATCTTCCCTCAGTCCCGCTGTTCTTATATAAAGGGCAATTCCCCATCCCTGCTGTTCCCTCTGCCCTTCCTAAAGAGCCATGGTTCTTTTATGCCAGTGAGATCACAGCCCTGCAGCTGCACGCCAAGCTCTAATTCCTCCTGTCGCTCCCCATGCTGCATGCACCAGAGTAGAGGCACTTTATCAGGGCACTAGTCATGCTGATTTCCCAGAAGAAGCATGTCCTCTACATGAGATCTTCCCCTCTAATGTGTCCTCTCGGCACTTCCTTATTTGTGTGCATACAGTTATGGTGGCCCCATTCTACTTTGTTATTGAACAAAACCATCTATAATACACAAATGAACACAGAAATCCAATGAATTATGGTCTTCTGAAGCATCATCTAAATAATTTTACTTAAATACTAGCAGCTAGCTCGAGCAAAAAGATTTGTTCCGACTGACATGAATTGTAGAATGTAAACCTTACGTAGCTGAATATTCCAGTTCAGAGTCTGGAGTAATCTCTGCTAATGAAAAGCAAATTATTCTAGCTAGGCTATGAAATAATGCAGGAGCAGATCAAGGTTTAAGCACATTATATGCATATAAAATTATATAGAGGTATATAAATATATATGTACAAACAAGTGCAGAACAGGAGAGTTTTAGACTGTCAAGCTGCATTAAACAGTCTCTCTCTGCTGAATAATTTATAAATCCAAGACATAGCAGACACACTCAGTCACAGAAATGAGATAAAGCTAACCAGAGTGAGGTGGTGATCTTCTGCCTAACGTTATATGCAGCCAAAAGACGGGTTTTTTCCAATGAGCTCTTGACTAGAAGGTTTCAGAGCCTTTCTTCTCCAGGTAAATTAGCAATGCCACCAGCACACACATTACTATGTCATTTCAATATCCGCAAACTCTGCAGAATTCTTTCATTTTCTACAGCATAAGGTTTTCTGAAGTTATTGAATTAGATTGCGCAAATGAAATGTAAGACCTTTTAGACCTCTACCTAATAGCAGGTTTTAGTGTTACTAGGTCTATGGCTGTTTTTCTCTTCCTTTTAAATTGAATGGTCAAACGTAAAAAAGAAAAGGAGAAAGGAAAAGATTTTAAAACTACAAAATTAGGTGATACCAGGCTCATTATAAAAGAAGGATTCCTTGCAGAAATAAAAAACATACACTCGAGAGATTCATTTTGCGACTGTCGAGACACTGACTGACAGGAAATTGGTGTAAAGAAATAATTCTAAAATAAGGCACACATCAATGTTTTTGTTGGTTTGCCATATCATTGTTACCGTTTAAATCTGTTAAAGGGCATTCTGCAAATAAGATAATTATGATTTTGATATGTTAATGAGCACTTAATTGTTTTGATCTTTTAGAATAGATAGACTTGAATAAATCATTCCTTCCCTCTTCTCTGTTTTGGTGAGAATATTTTTTAAGCAAAGATAAGATAACTTGTTGTCTTAATGCAATCACTTTGGGGTTATTACCATGTAGCTCATGGTATTAACAGACACTAATAGAGTCAGACAACCTCAGCCAAATGGTTGCTTTAGAGTGCGCCCAAAGCAGAGGACCTTGTACTGTCTACTACACCAGAAGAGCCTCCAAAGTCTTTATCTGCTCATTGTCCATTCTTATCCAGCAATTTATAGTGCAGCATACTTAAAAATATTTACTGTGCTCACTTGCAGAATTAATGGCAGTGAAGGGGGAAAGGGGCTTTGGGCTTGCCTTAA
Organism: Eurystomus gularis; assembly: GCA_013400335.1. NCBI lineage: Eukaryota > Metazoa > Chordata > Aves > Coraciiformes > Coraciidae > Eurystomus > Eurystomus gularis. The sequence goes on from VZZY01016223.1 coordinate 24,525, forward strand.
TTCTCATCTGCTCTTCCATTCCCTGCTGTCAACAATCTTCATTCTTCACAATGGAAATGCAAGCTGTGCTAGAGTGATGGCAGAAGGTTATGAGCTAAGACCTAAAGCCTACCTCTGTGGCAAGTGCCCCAGCTCTTCTTGTTCTTAAAGGACTGTCTGCAGTTGGAATAGCCCTGCGGTGGTTTCATTTGCAGTGAGGAGTTTTACGCATATGAGGTACTGTGCTTGCTGAAAAGAACCAGGATATGTTCTTGCTCCTTAAGAAAACCTGTTCCCTTCCCATCACTTTCTTTCTCAGGTGGAGGGAAAGCTCAGCCTACATATCTGCATTAGTGCTGTATCAGCCCTTAACTAGTCTGTCATGCAAGGAGAAGTGGAGGGAGGAAGATTTTTGCATACTCCCTCTTTGGTTTACCTACCAGTCTGTTATGAAGGAGTAATGGCTCTGAAATACCTGGATTTTTTTTCCTTTTAAGATGGTCTATGAAACACCCGTCTGAATTACAAGTGAGGAGGGACTCTTACAGATGTTCATTGCTGGAAGGTTGAGAATCGTGGTTGTCCTGGTTTGAGTTAGAACCAAACCAATTCTGTTCAACGATTTTACTTTTCAGCTAAGTCTTTTCTAACTAAGTGCACCTTCTGAAGCTAACAGCATGTTTTCTCAGACAGTATCTGCTTCTAGCAGTGATAACGCTTGATGTTTGGAGTTACTACCAAGGGTTGGTGGGCAGACCAAGGTCACTGCTAACTCTTGTGTGCCACATTGGGGGGTGCAGAAAGTGAAAGGCCGCACCTGCGGGGAGGAGTGGCCAGGACAGGGGACCCTAAACTGACCAACGAGGTATTCCATCCCATGTACGTCATGTTCAGTGTAAAGCTGAGGTATCACAAGAGTCTCAAGCCCTTTTTGCCCCTTTGCCCTTTTTCCTTCTCATTGATCCTTCCGCGGGCCTTTGCTTCCCTTGAGGCCTTCTTCCCTTCTTGGACTATCTCGTGCCTTTGATCCCGATTCATGTGTTCCTGAACCCAGTTCCCGAACCCAGTTCCCATCAGCTGCTGAGCCTAGTCAGGGACTTTGCCAGTGCCTGCACAGCCTTGGTGGTGACGGTGACATAATTGCTATCAGGGGAGGTTGGCTTCGATACTGGTGTTTTTTATATATATGTATGTATCCCATTTTATCATTATTATCTTCATTAAAGCTGGTTTAGTTTTCTTTTTTAATCCGGAAGCCTCTCTCTCATTCCCTTCCTCTCCCATTTGGGAGGGTAGGGGGCCATCAGTCTCTCTCCCTTCTCCTCTTTCTCCTCCTCTATTTGGGGGCGGGAAAGAGGGGTTAACAGAGAGCGTCTGGTGTAGGGCTGGTGGATTGAACCTAAACCTCGACAGATTTATTTATTTGCGCCCAACGTGGGGCACAATCAGGGCTTTGATAAATTGCCCAAGTACTTCGAATTCCGGTTCACTCGGGTGGGAGAGTATCACCTTTTTTTTTTTTTTTTCCTGAGAGTCTTTAAGGATTAGAAATTAAAACAAACCTCTTAAATCATGTCGTTGTCAAGAGCAAAATCATATCGTATCCTCTTAGACTGTGCTTCTGAGTTAAGAGCCATAATGTGGTCTTATCTGCTGTTTAAGCTTTGTTATCGTTTACCTGTTCTCGCTGTCTGAAAGCGCACAGTTCTGAATGCGGGGCGAAAGCGGCTGCTCTGCTGGGGTGTTTATCACTGGTTGGGCTGCACTGGGCAGGGGGTGCATCTGTGTCCTGCTGGCGTCGCGTAGTGGATCTTGTTAATAAGTTTAGTTTTAGCTTGGGAAATTGTATTTTTCCTCATTATGCTAATATGACTCTACTAGATTTTGGGATTCCAAGCTCGACAATGATCCAATTCACCACACTTGGATGTTTTGGTAGTGTTTTTTCCCACCCATACGACCACCAGAGAGTACCGCTGTGATATTTTTTGGCTTATGTAAAGGTGCATATTTGTCCACAGTGAAGGTATCAGATTAAAGAAAACATGCTATGCTGAATTGTTTTGTTGGAATTGTAGTAGTTTAGCAAGAGAAAACTGAACATATAAATCTGCAGCTATATGAAACCATCTGGTTTACATCATTTTCTTCAGTAAAAGGGAAATCCAGCTGTGTTTAAAACACATGGAGGTCAAATATGCTTCCTTCAGAAAATGGAAATTCAGCCACCGTAAAGCGTATTGTGACTAAAAAAAAAATATTTAAAGGGTAGTAGAGTTTTAAAAGCTGAGATGAAATTCAAAAAAGCAAACAGCTGAAGATGTGAAAACAAATTTCTTGCAGTTGCATGTGATGCAGGGAAGAAAGATGTATAAAATATTGCAACTGAGTTGTTTTGCAGCTACTTTTCCTGTTGTTTCATCATTATGAATGCGTGTCTTCAATGGCATTTGTCACTGGCAAATCTTCAGCAGGAAAAAAGGCTGGTTTAAAAGTACAGAGGAAAGAATGTTTCTAACTGGGGCAGAATGCTGAGTTATAGTCAGGGTAGTAACAGTAATCCATTGAGACCACAACTCATCTGTGCCACAATCTTTCAGTAACTCTTATAATGCCACACAAGCCTCTTCAACAGTCACTTCTGTTAATAAGATACACATTCGCTTGTGTTAATAAAAATGAAAAATTGCCAAATTATATCAGGGATGCTGGGAGAAATTAATTGCAGCAACCTAGATCAGATTATATATTAATTTTTAAGGCCAAAGCAACTTTTTCCCGTCTCAGTGAAATGTATAATTGACCTCTGCAACAGAGTTGGGAAACTGGATATCCGCAGGTGGCTGCTGTAGCAATCAGATTGGAGTTTCCTACCCACTATTATTCTGCATTAAAGTCTCACAGGCTCTGTCTAATCTAAAAATTATTTCATCCTTTCCTGCAAAACAGCACAGCTCTGTCAGAAAGGATGGCGTGCTCTGCCCTCCCAGCACACAGCAGCTCAGCACACGAGGTGTAGTTGAATGCTTTTAAGGGAGAAACATGTTCAATACCTCTAAGGCAGAGAAGAGAACTGAATATCAAGGAGAGGTCTGAACGAATCACCGGGAGAGATGATGAATGAAGAGAAGAACAACAAACTGTTCTTTTAGAAGGAGATGGTGATTACTGCAGCATTTTACACAGGTGTTAAACTAATTGGCGTGGTTTGAGAGTGCCTGCCAGAGCACAGCTCTGCAAGAAAGCAGAGAAATAGAAAAGGATAATCCGAAGCCTTGAGAAAAACATGGCACTGTCAGCACTGTCAAATCTTATAGATAGAGAATGAAGAATGTCAGGGGACATTTTATGCAGAAAATATATGGTGCCTATAAGCTTTCTGAAATAGGATTCAACAAAAGGGGTGTTTCAAAGATGACCATTTTGAGTTTAGATGATGGATTCATCACTTTTCTGGGCAGTGTTTTAAGAATCAAGAAGTTCACTGGAGGTCGCTTTAGCCACATTAGTAATCAGAGACTGCAATACATTTCCTGAAGGTTTGGGGGTTTTCTTTAGACAGTCCTGTAGTCTTCTACAGTTTTCAAGAAATAAAGTACCAGAAGGTCATTACCTAAAAGAAAAGGCTTTCTAACTTTTCAAAATTCCCACAGTTTTATTCCTGCCCAGGCTTGATTTGGGCCCCTGATGAGGTTCCCTTACTGGCTGGAATTGCTTTGTGCTACTTTTTGGGTACTCATATGTTGGACTGTGATCTCTTTCCAAGCTCTAGGCATGTATTGCTGGCACTGGCATCTAAATGGTAGGAGTGGGATGGATTGTCCCACTGATGGATTGAAGTCATAACTATTAATGTGATTTCATATATGTTAACAATTTACGTGAAGAAACTTCTAATAATGCTTTTCATATCAGTGCAATAGTCTTGGTAATAACAATACAGGTTATGGATTTGTGAGTCCAGATGCTAAAACACGTTCTATCTGAGCATGAATGAGACTTTAAGCTTGCCAGAAAATCTTTTTCAGATATTTATTCTAGAGTGTTTTGCTTTTCAGAAGTGTCTAAACCCATCTTGAACTGAAAACTAGATAAGAATATTTAGAAACTAGAATCTTGAGTGTTAGAAAGAGCACAGGGTAAAAAAAATGCTCTCTGTTAAGTTTCTTTACAATTCTGAAGATGTGAGGTCTCTAGCTGTTACTTCTGTGAGCAAAGGGAAGGTACTTAACAGTTTTTAGCACATTAGGTTTATATATAAATAAATTGCAATTTTGGTGCTAAAATTTACATATTATCAACTAGATCTAATAAATTTCTTTTGTTAAGAAATTAGTAGAAAAAATACAGTGATAAAATTTAAGAAGGTTGAATTCCTGAACTTTCTCAGTGCTGCCTAGGCTGTGTTTTTACCACAACAGAGAGAATGATTCTTTCTTATTTAGGTAATTATCTAAGCTTTAAAAAATATAGGTGGACTCAGTTTGCAATATTTCTTCATACAGCCATAAATGCAATGGCTCTGCAAAGTGTGTACTGTTTTTAAAGAAAGGTAATTATTGTGGTTGTATTTAGATGTCTGGCAAATTAATGTCAGCTCTGATCTGAAATCTCATCTGAAAGCAACTGTATTTCTTTGAAGGTTAATCTCTGGGACTTTGGATTTTCTGATTAAAATATATGTTCCCGACTGGTACATTAGTCTAAAGATATGTTTCTCTGCTGGAGCTATTTCAGGACTATTTCCGTTCAGTCTCTGATTCTTCTGTCTTTCTGCAGTGGTGAATTACAGCTGGCTCTGCAAATCTCATTTCTGAAACAGCACTTGTCCCTTTCAAATGGAATAGTTTAGTCTGCTCATACTTGGTCTTAAGTGTATTCCTTGACAAAATGATTTTCCTATATTTTTGCTTCACTGGAGTGTTCTAGTGCAGAATTTTGGGGTAGGGGTCAAGGAGCCAGCACAGGAAAATGCAAGGTAATTATTGTTTGTTTGGCTGCGGGTATAGGGGGAAGGGAAGTAAAACCCTTGATCTCAAAGAGATGTACTAGTGTCAAGGGCCTGTACATCAGTAGCTCTTTTGTTATCGAAGAGAATTCCTGACACTTCTTGCATACCTGTAGTAATACCTACCAGCCCACTTCTGTAGGGTACATACAGTCTACTTTTAGAAACTGCTAAACTTAACTATGATAATTAAACTAAAACCAGTTGTGCCCAAACTGGTTTTGGCATTTGTTGCTCTTCTGTCAGAATTAATGAACATGCTGTGTCCAAACCCACTTTGACTTTCAAAAGGCATAGGCTGGCTTAAGAACAAATATCCACTCTCCATAGAATCATAGAATGTTTCAGGCTGGAAGGGACCTCTAGATGTCATCTAGTCCTACCTCCCTACACAAGTAGGGACGTCTACCTAGGTCAGGTTACTCAGAGCCTCATCGAGCCTGACCTTGAATGACTCCAGGGAAGGGGCCTCCACCACCTCTCTGGGCAGCCCGTTCCAGTGCTCTGTGACCCTCATGCTAAAGAACTTTTTTTCTAATATTCAACCTAAATCTATCTTTTCCTAGCTTAAAACCATTACTCCTTGTCCTGTCACTACAAACCCTTTTAAATAGACCTTCCCCTGCCTTCCTGTAGGCCCCCTTCAGGTACTAGAAGGTCAGCATAAGGTCCCCCCAGAGCCTTCTCTTCTTCAGGCTGAACAGCCCCAACTCCCTCAGCCTGTCCTCATATGAGAGATGCTCCATTCCCCTGATCATTCTGGTGGCTCTCCTCTGGACACACTCCAATATGTCCACATCTTTCTTGTGCTGGGGGCTCCAGAACTGGACGCAATACTCCAGGTGATGTCTCACCAGGGCAGAGTAGAGGCGCAGAATCACCTCTCTAGATCTGCTGGCCACAGTTCTCTTGATGCAGCCCAGGATGTGATTGGCCTTCTGGGCTGCCTTTGCACACTGGTGGCTCATATCCAGTTTTTCATCCACCAGCACTCCCAAGTCCCTTTCCACAGGGCTGCTCTCCAGTATGTCCTCTCCCAGCCTATACTGATAATGCTGGTTGCCCCGGCCCAGGTGCAGGACCCTGCACTTGGCCTTGTTGAACCTCATAAGGTTCATCTGGGCCCACCTTTCCAGCCTGTCCAGGTCCCTCTGGATGGCATCCCATCCCTCAGGTGTATCAGCTGCACCCCCCAGCTTGGTATCATCTGCAAACTTGCTGAGGATGCCCTCAATGTCACTGTCAGTATCATTAAGGAAGATATTAAACAACACTGGTCCCAGCACAGACCCCTGGGGAACACCACTCGTCACTTTCCTACATCTGGACATTGAGCCGTTGGCCATCACTCTCTGGATGCGACCATCCAGCCAGTTCTTTATCCACTGAACACCCCACCCATTGAACCCATAATTCTCCAGCTTTGAGATAAGGATGTTGTGGGGGACTGTGTCAAAGGCCTTGCAGAAGTCCAGATAGATGACATCTACAGGTCTTCCCTTGTCGACTGATGCAGTCACTTCATTGTAGAAGGGCACTAGGTTGGTCAGGCAGGACTTGCCCCTAGTAAATCCATGTTGACTACCCCGGATTACCTCCCTTTCTTCCATGTGCCTTAGCATGTCCTCCCATGAAGATCTCTCCCTATAAACAATGATCCCAGTTTTTACTTTCTCAGTCAGTAAGGCCCTGTGGAAATCATTGCAGTAACACTGCTGGAAACCAATAGTATGGAAAAAATCCACTCAGTCTCCTTTTTTCTTTTGGTCATACTCCATGCTTCTCATTTATGTCTCCATTATATCTGCAGGACATTGCCTCATTCCCATCCCCAACACCACTTTGTATACTAAATCCCTAAGCAGTATTCAAGCTTATGTCAATGGGGGTTCTGCAGGTGGACAATGAGAGTATAATATTCAAGGGGCCTGTAATGCAGATCAGAATAAAAAATGTAATTACCTACTGAGTTAATTAAAATTTTGCACCTGCACTCTCAGGGGTATTTTTGTAGGGGAAAAAAAAAAATCCCCAGACTTTGGCTGTACAGTTTTTTAATGTCAAGAAATTTCAAACCTGGATGACTTGCACGGAGTTAAGATAATATTATTATTGAGATTATACCCCAAATATAGCTTCTTTTTTTTTTTAATCATATAGCTTTGGCCTAGGAACAGTTCACTGACCTGAAGGAAGCTAAATTAATATCCAGCCTGTGCTGGTCTCTCCTTCTATCATGAACTGAAGCAAAGAGAGTAGCATCTCTGGTGGGCAATTCAGGTCTCAGCGCTTTGTAAGTCTCCATGGATGTAAAGGAATCCTTAACATGGTAAATCCAACCTGTGAGTATGTTTCAGTACAGCACAGCTGATATCTCAGTGTGGGAGGCAATTTACTATCCCATGTAAATTTCATGGACTGTGTGGGAGGCTTACAGTGTAGTTTGACTGTTTCATTGTTTTTTTTCCCATTGAAGAGAAGGTTAAAACACCCTAAAATCATAATAGTAATTACTTAATTATTTAAAATTAACATTTAATGTCATTAGGTAACAAAATGTAACTTGCTCTCTCTATGGTGAGATACTAACACACTGGATGAAATTCAACATTTCAGAAGCAACAAATGAAACATAAGGATTAAATGATACTTTATGGAATCATATTTTTTCAGTAAAAATATTCTTTCTCTTTTCCACTTTTAAATTTGGAAACTTATCAAAACCATCAAACTCATTTTCAACAAATCAATATTTATAGTGGAAAATATGTTAATTATACGATTTCTAATTATGCTTACTTGTTTTCACCTCATTAGCTGCCAGCAGACTACTTTGCTGCTTGAGGGGAAAGAGAACCTTGACCAAATGAAATGAAGGCTGGAGCAATTCCATAATTGACTGTTTGTGCTCACATATAAATCTATTTGTTCTGGCTTGATTTGCTTGCTTTCCTTTAAAGTATGTCAGATAAACAAATATCTTCGTTTTTAATTAGCGACTGTCAAAATGGCACTTTACTTAAATTCTAAAATAAATCCTTGGCATTTGTTTCAGGCTGCAGAAATGCATTCTCATTTTCTGAGCTGAATGCAAAATTATTGTAATTCCAGTCCTGCGGAATTTACTGCATGCAGTCTGAGCTCCTAAATCCATCCTGGCAACAGAATATTGTTGTATGGTTTACTAGGAATCCATTCATAAGCATTCCAATTAATATAGAGAGACATTTCCAATTTCTTTCTAGATTTTAGTCGTCTGATCAAGAAAAATAATGGTTGCTTAGACTGGGGAGACAAATTCTAGTCTTAAACATGTTTCTGATTTAGAAAATCCATTTACAATTAACAGATGAACTTGCAATAAAGTGAGACCTACTCAAAGACATGCTGACTTATACCTTGCAAAAGAAATTGAAAGAGACAGGAGAAGGTTCTTAAATTGTATGAAGAAAGTTAGGAAACAGCTGCTGTGCTATAGAAGTAGATTGGACAGTAAAGCTGTATTAAATATAGTAATAAATAATCAGCAGGAACAGAGACCCTAACTAAGAGGACTATTAAATTTGCCTAATAGGATGAAGGTTCTAAAAAATGTAACTGGTGTAACTGAACTGTATAGCTTTGAGTCCACAGAAAATACAGGGACTAAAATATTTATTCCATAATTCTGCATGAACTGCCATGTGACAAACTAGCTTCCACTTTTTATAAATTGTCAACTCAGGAGTAATAATATCAGACTGGAAAATAACAAATCCCTGGAGACTAAGGCAGATCCAGACTTATTAGTCTGACCTCATTGGTATAAAGGCATTTAGAGGGAAGAAACTGAGCATGAGAATAATTAAAATGACAAAGTTAATGGAAGCAGAAATAAAATTCATTAAGACTTTATTACAAAATAATTTTACTGGACTAATCTGCTATACTTCTTTGAGAAGATAATTGATAAGTTTTAGATAGACAAGACAGCCTCTTTTTTAGATGTGAAGTGGTGTCTGATGTAGTGTCATATAAGTTATTTGTAGATATGGAAAAGATGAAAATGCAGGTGCATAGGAATTTACTAAATGAAAGTTTCCCCTAGCAACATGAAAATACTAAGTGGGAAATAGTACTGGAGATCTCCAAGTCTTTGTCTTGGACTTATTATGTATGCTGTTTTGAGAACCCAGAAAAAAGTGCAATGATTAATACTGCCGATACAAAACTGGAGTCTACTGTCAATGTGGAACAAAATAATTTTATCTGATGACAGGATTAACTTTAAAACTACTGTTAAAGAGAAGAGGGAAAGATATAAAATTCTAAGGAAACAGTAGAGGCGTAGAAAGATATGGATAAATGAGTTGGTTACATCATGACTCTGATCTATTAAACCAATGTAATCATAAAAGGAGATAATGTGACCACGGGATGAAGAGAAAGGTATTTCCACTGAGACAGGGTAATACTCATGATCTATACTGGTCACAGACAGAACTTAATTTGCAAGATTATGTATACTGTCACCTGGTTCTTTCCAAGAAGGGAAACTGAAATAAGGTCAGAAAGTGCTAGTGGGATGCTCAGGTTAAGGAAAAATCCATCATAAAAGGGCAACAGACAATAAAAATTTGGCTGGATCTGTATCACAGAACAAAGAAAATAGCTAAGATTGCTCTTTATAGATGCATATGAAAGCTAAATTGTGGGAGATATTTAAGCTAATGAACAATGTCAGCATAAGAATAAATATGTATGAATCATCTTGCACTTATTTAAGACAGAGATTAAGAGATTAGTAACTATTAATAACTATCATAGAAAGACTGATATATATCAGAAGGAGCTTCTGAAAAAGAATTATATATTTAAAGGCATGAAATGTATTAGATACCACTTTCTTTATGGAGCTACACTAATTGACCTGAGAAGCTATAAATGATGCAATTACAGAAGTCTGCTCCCTGGAAGTGTTCAAAACCAAGCTGGATGAGGCTTTGAGTAAACTGATCTAGTGAAAGGTGCCCCTGCCCATGGCAGGGGGTTTGGAAATAGATGATCTTTAATGTCCCTTCTATCCCAATCCGTTCCATGATTCTGTGACAGAGGTAACAATATTATGAACATTTCACCAAAAGATATGAGGGTGTGATTTGTACTACCTTTGATCTGAGTAGGAGTCAAATTCTTTTCAGTTTCTATCTTTGTTGTGTTTTTATTCGTTTTAAATGAAAAATCATACAATCATATAATCATAGAATGTATTGGGTTGGAAGGGACCTCTAAAGGTCATCTAGCCCAACCCCCCCCTACAATAAGAAGGGGCATTTCTAACTAGGTCAGGTTGCTCAGAGCCCCATCAAGCCTGACCTTGAATGACTCCAGGGATGGGGCCTCCACGACGTCCCTGGGCAACCTGTTCCAGTGATAAACCATCCTCATATTAAAGAACTTTTTCCTAATGTCCAACCTAAATCTACCTTTTTCTAGCTTAAAACAATTACCCCTTATCCTGTCACTACAAACCCATGAGAACAGATCTCCTCCTGCCTTCTTATAGGCACCTTTCAGGTGTTATAAGGTCCTCCTGGAGCCTTCTCCAGGCTGAACAACCCCAACTCTCTCAGCCTGTCTTCATAGGAGAGGTGCTCCAGCTCTCTAATCATTTTTGTGGCTCTCCTCTGGACATGCTCCAACAGGTCCACATCCTTCTTGTGTTGAGGGCTCTAGAGCTGGATGCAGTGCTCCAGGTGAGGTCTCACCAGGGCAGAGTAGATGGGCAGAATCACCTCTCTCAATCTGCTGGCCACACTTCTTTTAGTGCAGCCCAGGATGCTATTGGCCTCTGGGCTGCCATTGCACAGTGGTGGCTTGTGTCCAGCTTTTCATCCACAAAATGTCTCTCTTCTACTGTGAACCTAGAACTGGACAGGGCATTCCAGGTGTGGTGTCACCAGTGCTGAGTAAAGGAGAAGGATCATCTCCCTTAGCCCACTGGAAATGCTTTGTCTAATGCAGTCCAGAGTACCGTTAGCCTTTTTTGCTGCAAGGACACATTACTGCCTCTTGTTCAGCTTGATATCCACCAGAAGCTCCAGGATCTTTCCTGCAAAGCTGCTTTCCAAGTTGGTAAGTCCCAGCACGTACTGGTGCCTGGAATTGTTCCTCCCCAGATGCAAGACTTTGCACTTCCCCTTATTGAACTGTATGAGGTTTCTGTCAGGCCATTTCCCCAACCTATTGAGGACCCTCTGGATGGCAGCAAGGTCCTCTGCCGTACCAGTGACTCCTCTCAGTTTTGTGCCATCTGCAAACTTGCTGAGGGCATTCTCTGCCCCATTATTCCAGTCATTAATGAAGATTATAAATAGGATGGGCACAGTATTGACCCCTGGGGTACACACTGCTAGTTACTGACCCTTAACTAGACTTCCTACCACTGATCAACACCCTCTGAGCCCAGTCATTCAGGTAGTTTTCAACTCACAGACTTCCCATTCAGCCCATACTTCATCAGCCTAGATCTTATGGAAACTTAGTGGAAACCTCCGTCAAGTGGAAGTTAGTTGGCTGATCGTGATTAAACAAGGTTATGATTTGGTACATTTGCAGATTGTTGTGTGATTGAACATCACTTACAAAATTTCCATTCCTCTATATCTAAAGTATGTCTTTTAATTAAATAATGTTTTTACAAGATTTCAGCTAGTTTGAACTATTATCACATAAAACATGGAAATAAATTCACTTGGGACGTGTTGAACCTTGCCTTAGTCACATAGATGCAGTTAAGGAAGTTGGGAATTAATCCCCTAGGCCTGTTAATGTGCTTTTTTTGACAACTGTTATTAACTCTAACAAGGTATTTAAATTGCAGATATCCTGCTGACTGAATATTCAATAGGTACTTGACAGCCAATCACCAGTGTCCCAGGTGCGTTTTCCTGTTGTAAGTGTATCCTGTGACTTTAGTTTCAGGATAGTTTGTTCAATCTTGAGAGTCCTGTGTCAGAGATATTTTAACTCGTTAGAGTAAACTTTTGCTTTCATCATCACGAATTCAGCATCTGTATCAGGGAAAAAAAATATCGCTAGTTTTCCTTTTTTATGGCTATCTGTTGAAAGCCGTTGGTCTCAGCATAGTTCCTTTGGGACTCTAACAAGGTTGGTAACAGTAACATATGTTGACCATTTATGCAGTATGCATAAATACATATTCTTGGTTTCTTTCTTCTTAATTAGTTTGCAATACACAAAAAAACCTTCCTGGGACAGCTAAAATTATTTTAAGGATCATTGATTGGAAAGCTTAGTAAAAGTTAGTTTAAAATACAAATACACTTGCAGCTACCTTTAGCTGCCTAGTAGTGACTCTTCACGTCAAAGACTGCTACTATATTGGTGGGCAATTATTATCCTTTACAAAACCAATATAGAACTTCCCCATTAAATAACATATCTATGTCTCTGTTGTTTGTTTGGTTTTAATTCTTGTTTATTTCCTTTTACAATGTATTTTCAGCTAATTGGTTTGATACTGAAATCTGACCCCCAAGTTTGTGGCTTCTTGAATTCTTCCTGAATCTCTTTTTGGTAACTGTTACTACACATACCATATTTCATTTTTTCCAGTAGCAATTAATTTTACTAATAGCTGGACAATAGTCTGTACATGAGTTGGTAGTTCAGAAAATTTGAAATGTAAGCTATTTGGAACTTGCTTCTAAGTAGTGGCTGGTTCTTTCTCTTTGTTTTGTTCCTTTTGCCTTTGGAAGAGCCTGAAGGGCTCTCAGCTGGTTGTCTGTGTGCTGCTAGCTACTTAAACAGTCTCTGATACTTTAAAAACATTCAAGTCTTATGAATCTTGATAGACAGGTATCCTGTTTTTTCTTCTTAGAGGAATTGATCCTATCAGGTCTGTGCTAGGTTTGTTAGGTCACCCCTTTCAGGAACTTATGCGGATAAATCACATAAATGAGAACAAATGCATGGTAGTTATGTGTACGTTTTTGTCTATAATTAGAGAAGAGATAATGAGTTTGCAGCCTGAGTACCCTTGGTAATTTATTCATCCTAGGTGAAGAGAACAAGAGAGAATTCAGGAAGGCAAAAGGAAGGGCTGGGACTCCTTTGGGGCATCACCAAAGATTTGCTGATTATGTAGTGAGAGGTCTTCGCTACAGCACTGAAACTATAAACATGATGTGAAAAAAAATACATGGGCTTAATATTCACTCTATTATTGTAATTATCTTAATTAGGACCTATATGGTGATATTTTTATATCTAGGTAGTTATAATCTGGGCTTGGTAAGTAGAGAAATAAAAAACAACTGTTCAAAGTAGTAAAGGCCTATTTGTAAGTGCAATGATATAAAAGTGATGCAGAAGGAGAGCTTGATAGCTACTGCCTTTATTTTTTTCTTAAAACAGAAATGTCCTTTTGTGATCTTCTTTTCTCTTGTCCTTTTTGGACCCTAAAGAGAGGTTTCTTACTCATGTTTCCCTAATATTTGTGGCATTTTTCTTGTGTCCCAGCCACAGTCTGACTTTTTACTTTAAAATTGCTTTCCTTTCCTTCCTTCATTTCCTATCATGCAAGATACAAATTATGATTTATAAAATGCTACTAGCAAGTACAATTATGTTTGTCATTGGCATAAACTTTTCCCTTTTTTCATCCTGGTAATACTATCAATTATTATTATACTTTGTTTATTGTGTGTCATCTCACAGATCTTGCTTAAGTTAACCACTGATATTAAAACAATGAATGGTGTAAACTGTAAATCATCCCTAAAATAAAATAAAAAAATCACTCTTACTGTTTCTGCTACAGATGACTTTAAGAGAATAAAGACAAGCTAACATGTCAATGCCACTTGAAATTCATTTTAGACACATCTTGAACTAGGATCTCACACTGCCATACTGAGAGCTTAGGGCTCAAGTGAAACTGTCTTGCAGCTTGCTGCATAGAAAACCACCACATTACCCCTTAGATAAATTTCATATGTACAGAGTGGTTTGATAGAATTATCAATAAAAGCAAATACATAGATGACAGACATCAAATTTTCAGTTACTTGTCCTTCACATTGTTGCTTGTGACAGACTGAATGCTGAAAGATCATAGAATGAAATCCAAATCAAGTTGAAATCTGTCATGGTGAAGTTCAGGATATTAGGCAGTTAATCTGTAGAACAAACTCCTTGATTTCAGATGAATGTAACGTTTGTATAAGGCCGAGCAGTACTGAGGTCACAAATTGTTGCATATGAAGTGCTAGAGCTGTTCATGTACTCAACTTCCTCTAAATAGAGTGAGACAGAATTTGTTGACAGTAATATTTGTATTCATGCTTAAAAAATGGAATTCCAAAGTCTAAAATGAATGTTCATTAAGTTGTGTGAGGCAGTGTTAGTGATGTGATTAAATGTAATGTGTTCATTACATCATGTCAACAGTTCCTAGCTTTCTCTGAAATGAAAACAGGAAATGAGAAAAGTTAGGCTCAAATGAAAGGTTGATGTTTACTGACCCAAACCTCTTTAGTCTTCTAGTCAGGGTATCTATTTGATTGCAACTCAACTTTTCTTATCAGCCTCTTCCTATATTGGAAATATTTTCAGACTGGATCCCTAAAATAACCTGGAAAAGGGATTAGGAAGGAAGTGGTAGTATAAAGAGGTAAATGCTTTCACTGCTTTTGTAGTGCAAGTACTCTCTGCAGTTACCAGAAATTCCCATTCCTATTTATGAGTACTTATTACTGAGCTGAGCTACAAAGAGCTGAAGAGATTAAATCCAGTTGCCAGCAACTTTGTTGAGCCAGTTGAATTCTAACAGCCTTATGATAGGTGACCCTGCAGCAAAATTCCTACCAAAATATGTCTTACTGATCTTGCTAATCTGTAGGAGGAAGAAAGTTGTTGAATGTAAACCACTGCTAATGCAGCCTTGTTGATTCATCTATAAATGTTGTTATTCCTTCACTGTTACTTTGGGGGGAGGTATGTTTGTCATTCCAATAAATTGGTACTCTACTGAATGATTACCTTCTTAAGGAAAAGATTAAAAACAAATTACTAGACACTTTTGCCAGAGGAATAATATTGTATATTTTCTTATGGAAGTGATCAGCATAGAGAAACATCCCTAATCCACGTTATACCTATAGTCTGGGGGAACAAAGAAAAAGAAAAGGCATTACAACATCACAGCCCATTTTGGCACTTCAGTCAACCAACCTAGAATTTTGTATTTTTTTCCTGGGTGGTTACCATTGTCCATCTCTTGAACTTTAGGAGTCAGAGAGATCAAGAAAAGGCTTTTGTACAACAGCTAAAACTTTTCACTACCAGCCTGGGCAAAGCTTTTGTGCCCTTCAGGTTATTGCAAGTAACTAATAATTAGTAACAATGTCTATCTAAATAAACAACATCAACACCACTATCCTTCATTTTTCCTATGTTTTAAGTACATGGGCCAGACATGTCCATCAAACAGACCCAGCGGGTCAGGAACAGCATAGTTATGAGTACTTCTCCTTTTGCCAAGTAGTAGCATCTGTCAAACAGGACTATCAGTGGTCATTGCCTCCATATCCAAGGAGTCCAACACTTGAAGAAGTCATCCCGATGGGCCACACAGCAACTGGGGAGTGCCTTGATGATTCTGTTGGTGCATGTTTATGCTTACTCTCTTATGTTATGTACTGTCTCTTCTACAAATTGTAGAAGTAGTGGGAAATGCTATAAGCCATACATTTTCAGTCATATAGATCATAAATTGTTAATATAATGGTGTTTGAACTGTTTAGACAGAACAATAATACACTGACTAGAATTAATGGCAGTGTAATAGCATTGCATTATATAGATAAATGTCAGTGCATGATATTTATGGTGTAGCTTCTGGGTTTTGTTTTGCTTTTTTTCTACCCCACAATCAAGTAAATACACTATCCTAATAATAAACTTCTATGAACATGATAAAAAGAAGTTGAGAGTATTGTGATATAGTGACTCTGCAGTTGCGTATGCAGGTTTGAAACAATCAGGTCAGGGTTATAGAGTTCTTTAAACCGATATAAAACTCCTTCATCCTATAAAAGAGTTTTACAAAACTAAAAATCAGGAGAAAAAAAGAGTGGCTTCAAAACCAAGGTGTCTATGAGGGCCTAATTAAAGTTGTTTATGTGATCTTGTGTTTATATAGCTGTAACTCAAAACTCTAGGTTATCTCCAAGTTTAACACAAATAGTAATTTTTCTGATTTTATAAAGCATTTGTTTGTTTTACAGTGCTTTTTCCTTCCTCAGTTTCTGTGTGCATACTCTAAGCATTTCCAATTAAATTTTGTCTAGAGATATATATGTTGCATAATTTAATATAACATAATTTACCAAATGCTAGCATACACCATCATATTTGTGTTGGGTTTGTGGTTCACTGCCCTCATGTATCATCACAGAAAGTTCAAGTCTCTAAGGAATATCTCTGTTCCCTTCTAATGACCTATGGAGATACAGATTTTTCATAAACTCATTCTTCTGTTGCTTAATTTATTGGCTTTGAGTTGATTCTTCTGACTAATCTGGTTTCTTGGTCAAAACTCAGCTTATTTTTTTAAATAAATGTGGCAACTACTATTTCAGTTGGTAATTGGACAGTCTAAAAGAATACAATTTCTATCTGTAAACATAATTTACAAGAGGACAATTGCTGTCCACTTTATAATCTTACAAAACTGTCTTGCAAATGTTAGCTTTCAATGTTCCTTCCCTCTTGAACAGAAAAAAAAGAGCATATTTCATGGAAGTTTGTACTCATAAAACACGATACAGCAGCAATGCAAAGACTGCTTTCTGTCTCATAATGACACAAAACATATTTATTTGATATACTACAGCTATGCTCTACCATTATTTCAAGACTGGGTGATGTTCGACTGCTTTGCAAAAAGAACCACTGACCTGTAAAGGTCAAGCTGTGTTTTTACATTTGAATAAGCCAAGGAATTTGTGTTGCTGCAAAAAATAACAACCAACCATGAAATGTAATTTTGTTTGTTATTTCTTTTTAAAACCATATATACACGATGATTTCCTTTTTCCGTGTTGGTCGTTCATTTGTATTGGCAAATACCATATAGGTTATACATTTCACTTGATGGCTGGAGTACCAGGAGTTCAAACAGATGACCAGCCATAGAAAGACTTCCTGTCTTTGAGAATCCTAAGGCAGTCCTATCTATAGTTCTTCTACACTCACTTTTTTCCTGTCCTTAGCTGAAGTTTGAAACAAAATAACCCCCAAGAGTTCTGTCTTCAAAATGTTTTAAAATCAGTGAAGATTAATAATCTACGTTATCCCTAATGACACAGTAATTCACAATGCATTTCAGATACAGTAAACTTATTCAGTCAATAATTAATGCGTAATCAAATAATTTTCCATAGTATAAAGATTCCCAACACTGTAAAGTGTTGATCAAGACCTGCTAGGCAGGAAATATTTGGGGGTTTACTATATTTGATTATCTGCTTAAGTTTGGTTTTAATGTATTATTAAAAATTCTACATTTTCAATCTTTACAGTTTTGGTAACAGGAATTCTCTGAAATTGTCTGGAGTCTCTCCACAGCTTACAGAAATCACTGGGGTAATGATGATTAATCCTCAGTTACTGATAAGCAGAAGTACTCACACTTGGGAACAAGATGGTATGTTTATTTAAAACAGGATATAAAAATATCTATTCTTGGAATTTTTTGAGTAAACGTCTATATTATCTCTTTAATTAAGTATGTCATTGCCTTTTTTGCAAATTTGCCTAGAAGTTGGTTGCATGCTCCTCTCTGAAGGAGAAACTCTCTAGTTAGAAGGTTTTCTTAGTAAGTACACAAGATTTAAATACTAAGACTCCGTTCTTGCATCACACACATTCCCAGAGCAAAAGTAATACCAGTGTCTTCAACAGCAACCTGTTTCCCAAAACTGTAGCTGATAACAATCATCAAACAGTGAAAATGGTAAGACTTGCAAGATACTTGCCTGAAATGAAAATTGCCTCTAATATTTAAGTGTTAGAAGTGAGAAGACAAATAGTAACTGTCAGATCTATTTTGAGTACCCAGCATAGTAGCCTGTCTTGAATCATAGAATCATTCAGGTTGGGAAAGACCTCTAGGATCATCTAGTCCAACCTTCTTCAATAAAATCTGTTCCTTGTTACTGTTTTCAATCAAATATTGAAAAAAATCAGATAGTATTCCCTAATCTCTGTATTTTCATACTAAGTATTAATAAGAAAGTAACATCTTTGATAATAACGGGAGAAATAACATTAAAGCTGTAGAAGAGTTTGCATCTAGATTTTGTCTGTTCTTTTTTTTCTTTTTTCTTTTTTTTTTTTTACTGTAGTAAAAAAGAATCTATTAAGCTATCCTTGGAGAGCACATGAGTTGATATGTAAGCTCCATATTAATTACTGGAGTATAAACTGATAAGAGCATCAACTGATAAGGTGGATGACCAGTGAAGATGTCTTTTTCTTTGAGGAAACACCATAGCCTACAGTATGATCAGTCTATAAGCAGTTGATGGGTGCAGGGGTGTGTTTTCATCCTCAAAAAAGAATATATGAAGATAAAATTCCTAATAACATAATGTGGAGGCATTAAAAAAATTTGTGCTTTAACATATGTTTGAAGTGGTAGGCAAAGAGGCTCCTCCTGCACTGTCTGACCCTATTATTACTATGGAGTTATAACTGGATTAGGTAAATGGATTAGGTAAATGAGGTAAAATCACTTTGGAAATCTTGAATTCTCCTCCCCCCTCACCCCCCACCCCATCTTTTTTGAAGAACTGATAATTAAAGCAATATTTTTTGGTTGTGTGGAGGGGACTGCTTCTAGGGAACTGCAAGTCAGAAGACTGGATGGAGCTGGTTAGCCTATGTCTAGACCTTCTCAGTCCACAGGTTAAAGGGCTATGCTGTTGACTGAGCTATAATCAACATCAGAGGGCAGGGAAACTGAGAAAATCCATTTATTCTCAGAGAACCATTGCTGAATTTAATGCTGATTTATGCTGCACTCTGGATTTCTTCCTGGGGAAAACTGGGACCAACAGAGATGGGGCTTTTCTGCACACCAACCTATCCTTTCCTCTCATTAAATGAAAAAGGAAAGCATCCCAAGAGTTAACATTTTTTGGAAGACAAGAACTGTGTTTAATTTAGCATTCTGTTCAACAGAAAATGTGTCTCAGTTGTCAGTCCTTGAAATGTCTTACTACATATGGCAACAAAGTTCTTGTGTACATCTGGGGAATTTCTACCCTTCCTGTTTCCCACTGCTTTTCTTTCAAATAATTGTTCCCATTGGGAGGCAGGCTGTTGAACCCACTCTGTTTGGGCTGCGCTAACTTTATGGCCTATACATAGCCATAGCCATATCTCCTGCATAGCTGGAGAAAGGACAGATGTAACTGTAACAATGCAAAAAAAATTGGGAACTGTAGGGGAAGGGATAGAATGAGTGTAAGTTCTGCAACTGTTTGGGTGTATCCAAGAGAATACTGATTTTACTAGGCTTCTGTGGTACACCTTTGTGACAAAAAGGACAGACCTATGATAGAGCATCACATCATGAGCTCTTATAGCTTTGCTTAATAATCGCACAGTTGGTTTCTATGAAGCGTTACATTTTCTGCACTGTTTAATTTACAAACATTAATTCAGCTGAAGTGTCCCTCTCAGAAGATAATTTATAATGACAATTTCATTGTGACATAACAAAATGACATAGCAGCCAAAGTCAGATTTGATGTCCCTCGAAATGATAGCGTAAAGTTGAAATTTTGAACGTCTCCATTTTCTCATTCAGCTGTTTAAACTAGCTCTGCTAGTGAAAAAGATTCTGAAATCTGTGTTGCAATAGATTGCTTTGTGCGATCAAAGTTATATGAGTGCATTAAATCCAGTCAGTGTGATATTCTTTGCATTCACATTAAATAAAGTAAAATCCCCTTCAAAGTCTTAGCTACAGCTAAGCTGTGTTCTACACAGCAATGCTAAAACTTGTTGTGTTTTGTTATCCTCCTCATATTCTGATATGGAGATATCATTAATACAAGCACTAGTGGATTTATCTGTGCTTTGCAGACATATTAAATCTAGTCTCCCTCTCTCCCTCCTGGTAGCCTGACAAATGAGAAAGTGGTATATGTTTAATATCAGGCACCATAATAAGCATGAGCATTGCCAGCCTGGAATGTGATTTCTCTTCATCTCCAGTTATGTGAGTATATCTTTGCATTCTTTTCTATCAGCATCTATCAAAGATTCAGAGAACGACTGTTGAGTATTCCCCCCTCACTGGTCTTAATTATACTAATTATAATGCTAAAAAGTGATATGAACTTCGATTTAATTAAGCAACGTACTCAGTTTTTCACCTCACAAGTAACATTTTTAATTGTTGTTAGAAGCATTCTTGAAAATTCATTTAATGCACATTGACTTGATCAAGATATGGCAAGGGCTTTGTGAACCACGGCAAAGACAGGAGCTAATTAAATTCTCATGGACATAAAAACTTAAAGTAGAAAAAGAAAGAAGAGTCTGTAAAGTTCCTATCAAACTTCACTCTTATTTGGCACTTACTTAAACACATTATATCTTTTCTTCCATGTTTAAAAGTCTTCAGAAGAGGAGTTGTTTTAATTGTCCTTTTGCTGATCTAAAATTGATGCATGCCTTATCTTTTAGATATGGAAAAACAGCGCAGAAATGCTGGAAGCCTGAAGAACAGCGGTGGATTGTTTTGTTGCAGGCTGAGCTTGTACAAAGCACAGATGAGCAGAAGGCAGGAGCCCATAGAGTCTTGACAGGAATTTAAAAAGAGGCAGTCTGAGAGGGAAAGGTCATTGGAAGAGAAAGGAGAGAGAGTATTTTATCAGATGATTTAAGATCTAATCCTCTCTCCCACAGCAAGGCTAAATAAATGCCTGTGCTACCTCTGTTTAGGAGTGACTGCCTCCTCTGTGCTCGTTACTTCTCCATACTGTGGCCTTGTGCTTTAAGTTAACCTTTCTTCTTAACTGCTCCTCTGATAAGCTGTAAAACTTTCTGAGCCTTTTGTTGCCCAAGTGAAAAGAAAATATATTTTCTATGAATTTACAGTGAGTTTCTGCTTTGTCACAATTGCGGCTGTTGAAGACATGGCATTGGTAACTTTTCCAAATGATTAAGGATAAATATTCCATCCTTGGAACATATAAAGCAAGAAGACGCACCTTAACCCCAGAAACTGAAGAACTATGGCAGATTAGTGAAAATTCTTCAGTAATTTAGTTTGAAATGTTTGTACTGGAGTCTTCAGAAAATCAAGAAGGCATAGAAGAATTATTATTATACTAAAAAACATTTCTAAACATGATGAATTAACAGCTGAATACTCAAATACCCTAATACTCAAACTTTACTTTATAATTTGTTAAAAAATAAGAAGAGAATAAAACTCGAATTCAGTTATCCTTGGGTAGATTTTTGATTTACTACTTCGTGTTAAAACGCTGCAAAGGGATGAGATGGTGCCCAAATGGAACTTCACGACTGCAGGGATATTTATCAGTTATGGCTTGGTTTGTGCAAGCCCTGAATTCAAAGTACCTGTAAAAGTAACTCAGATCAGAGCTGGAAAAGATCTGTCACTCTTCAGAGGTCAGGTTCGGTCTTTGGATTTTAGAAAAGCTCATTTTGGGCATGAAACAAACAGAGCTGCTAATGACTGCATTTATATTTTCAGACTCCTTTCTTAGAAAAGTATTTCTATGAACATTTTTTAATAGGAATTAGTAGTAAGATGGAAGGAGGATTATAAAGTCTAGTACCAGGTATATGTTGAATGTACTTATAATGCAAACAGATCTTGATTACGTTCTGCTTATTTAAGGAGGCTGATGGAGAACTAACTCAGTTTAATTTAGAAATGCTATACAGAGATGTCAAAGAAATATTAAACTATTTTTTCTGATTTTTCCTTTGTAAAGAATGTGTGGGAAGTTTCAAGCAAGCTGAGTCATAGTGAAGCTGCTCCCAGATTTGGTGTGTTCCCACATAATTTCTTTAGCGTAAGAAATGTTATTCCTTCATTTCAGTCTTTTTTTTCTGTTTAATTTACTTTGATTTCATTAGTTTTTATTTACAATTGCTATCTTGTAATCATCTGAATTTATACAATGTAATTTCTTGAAACAGAATGTACCTTTCTTTTCATTTCCCCTGGATACAAATTGATTTTTATCAACTATAGTTAGGTATTACAGTTAGTTATTTCATTCTATGGATTTGGGGTAATAATTTATGAAATGTGTTATTAAAGTTAATAGATCTCAGTTCATTTTCAAGCAGATAAGTCAAGTTAGATCTTGACAGCTTTGATTTCGTATTTGTTGACAAAATTAAAGCACTTCATGGTAGCTTTTATCTTGATATAAAAATTTAATCCATAAACATGTATTATTCTACTGTCTTACAGTCAGAAAAAGTACTGAAATCTGCTATGGTTGAAAACTGGAAATTTACTGTCTCTTTTAGTCTTGAAAGATAAGAGTTACAAAAGGGTGAAGGCCATTAAAATATTTTGTTTCCTTTATTCTCCTACTGTCATCTTAAAATAGAAGAAATAGACAACTTAAGACAAAATTCTCTTAATATTAGCATGCAGTGAACCACGGATTAGTTTGTAGCAGCACTGATGTGCACTCTGAGCATCTGACTCGTTATAAGCTGCAGTCTTCAGTGAAGTTGAACAGAGAGGAAAAAGATGGTTTTGTTTGTGTTTTTTTCTCCCTGAGAGCTTACAAATACACTTCTATTGTTGGCATAAAAATAGGTATGAGGCACTAAGACTATCTTATTATAATATGTCAGTCGGCAAGCTATAGATTTTTAAACAATTGCCTATTTAGCACTGTAATGCTTGGAATATTTAATTTTCACTAATCTTAACAGGAAACTAGGATTTTTCTTTAGTGTGTCAGAGTACATCAGAATGGCTGCATAATTATGTGAAAGAACTTGTGAGACAGTCTTTCTGATAATAATGCCTCAACTTCATGTGAGAAACCAGGGATACAACAGTATTCATAGTTTGGGGTGAAGTTAAGTGTACTTACTACAAAAAAGTTGGGTTTGAAATGCATAAGATAGCATTTTTATTTTTACTTACAGATAGAGATGTAATGATTGATTTGTCTTCTCGCCTTGAGTCAGAAAAGGTTTTGACTAACCTGAAGACAACAAAGCCTATACAGCTGTACTTTCAAATAACAAAGGAAGAAAACTGCTGATTTAAGAATTAACATTGGGCATCGAGTTGGAGTTTCTATGTCTTAAAATTTTCTGTGCACAATGTAGTTTTTGTTCTAACAGCCATGAACAGGGCCATTTGTAATTAAAATTCTTGACTGTAGTTATGTATTGGGTTTACATGGCAAGATTTTGGTAACCAGGGGTGCTGCAGGGGTAGCTTCTGTGAGAAGACACCAGAAGCTGCCCCCACGTCAAACAGAGCCAATTCCAGCCAGCTCCAGGGAAGCCCCTCCGCTAGCCAAAGTTTGTAGTGCATTTGTGATAACACATTTAAGAAAGGGTAAGAAAAAAAGGTGCCGCACAACAGCTGAGAGAGAACAGTGAGAAAATGAGAGAAACAGCCTTCGAGACATCCAGACCAGAAAAGAAGGAGGCAGAGGAAGTGCTCCAGGCACCAGAGTATTTTCTCCCCCTGTCCTGTTGATGGAGGGAGTGACAGAGCAGCTTGATGGGGACCTGGCAGCCAGCCAGCCCTAGACTATACCCTAAAACAATTTGTGTATTTTTACTGACAAAATATTTCCATCTTCAGTGTGTTGTTGAAATCTTGAAAGTTTCTATAGAGAACCTAGGATTCTAAAAAAAAAAAAAGATTCTAACATTCAGCTGCTAGATGTGTAATCAGATGTGTTGGCTAGATCTGTGTGCACACAGCATTCTTTCTGTTCTGTGTTAACACACGTTGCAAAGGTAAAGAAGTTAATGGGAAAACAATAGTCAATGTTTAATGCTATGTACTCCTAGGACCATAGTACAGTAAATAGGTGACTTCAAATAGAAAGGATCATGTTCATTGATTACCACATTGATTAGCTGTATTAAAAAGCCAACCAACCAAACAACAAATGGTATGGAGCCTAAGTATAAAATGGAAGATTAGTAGTATTGAAGCTTACAGTTACATTTCATAGAATGGTTTGTCAGAAGACAATCCACATATTCAGATTAACTGCGGATTTTTTAAAACCCTGCTTTTGAGTGCGTTCCAGAACTAAGCTATTACAATATTATTTACACCAAGAAAGTGGAGACAGATAACCAGTTATTCTATGCAGC
Source organism: Eurystomus gularis (assembly GCA_013400335.1). Classification (NCBI taxonomy): domain Eukaryota; kingdom Metazoa; phylum Chordata; class Aves; order Coraciiformes; family Coraciidae; genus Eurystomus; species Eurystomus gularis. Next base: position 48,940 of record VZZY01016223.1, read on the forward strand.
AAGCTGGGAGAAGTATATATTGATCCTACTAAATGTTCAGTTCATATATATTTGCCTTAGGAGCAGGAGTGTTTAAGAAATTTATATTCTCCTCTGCCCTCCAGTTTCTTTCTGTGAACCTCTGAGTATGAGGGAATATTAGAAGAGCATTGAATAAATTCAATCTAATACAATTCTCAAAAAAATAAAAAATAGAAAGAGGAAGGTGAAGGAAGCTAGAGACAAGAAACGCAAGGCTTCTCAAATGAGCTTTACTTTGGGGTAAGTACATAAGTCTATACCCTAAAAATAATTCCGTAGGAGGCATATTTTCCACTGACAAAGCATTGTAGTTATTCAAATGCCATTTAAAAAACTTTCTGAAGGGATACTCAATTTTATGAAAAGGAAATAGGACTTGGTAATAATTTCTTATGGTGATAATATCTCACAGATTGCTATTTACTACACCTAGGGTGTTCTGTCTCTCTTAACTACTGAAATTCATCTTCTGCCAACTAGATGTTATGACAGTTTAGACATCTTCTAATAAAATTCACAGTAAATGCAAGCTGGAACTAACTTATAGTAGTATGAAAAATTGTAAGTAGTTGCCTGTCTTCTTTAATACCTCTCTTGTGAAACAGGATTTAGACTTCTACTTTTTATGCTTAGTCTGTATGTGTGCCCTAATTTGCTGCTTGTTTGCTCCAGTCTATTCTACGTTGCTCCATGATTTTTTTACTTCACACACATCATCTTAATTGAAAAATTATGGAGGATGTAGGAGAGGGTAAGATGATTTCAGCCTTCCATTAGCTACTGAACCCCACTTCATCACAATGACGTAGGAAGCTTATGTATGTTCCGAGAACATTTCCACTTGCCCTCTTTGAGTCTCTAGTCATGCATTCAGGCACTCTGAAAGAACTTGCAGCCTCATCAGTCCTATGGAGTTGATTCTTAACTTCAGGGCTTGTACTGATGTGTGTTTCTGTTATACCTGACCTCTGGTAGCTTTGCTTAAATATTGGGGTTAGGAAAAGTGGTACAATAAATCACTGCTTTCCACTTAGACCAGTTCAGTGAAAATTTCTCTTCCTCATGGGTGTAAAGTGAAGCAAGTTAATTCAGACCACAGATGCTGTGTCTCTCCTTTTCCACTTCAAACCTTACACTGCAGATGTTCATTTCTGATGTAAGACAGCAACACAGAGTCTCTGTCCCAGGTAAGTGCAGTGGTTGTCTCAGTGGCCATATCTCCTCAACTACATTGTTATGTCCTGAACAAACAAGCCAGCAGTTTCACTTAAGGGAATAAGCCATGTTGACTTACACTGACAACTTGGGTTTTATTTATTTACAGATCAATATGTACAGTGCCCCCAGGGATATGAGATGTACTTCTGTCTGTGCAGGAAGTTAATGTATGGATTTCTTACATTGGTGGTTCAGTGGTTTGGACTCTTGCTTCTAAAACAGCTGTCAAACTAGTTTGACTTTTGAAACAGACATTCAAAAGTTAAAGACTTTTAGCCTATTTAGAGTCATACACCCTAAATATAGTAACAGTGCTTTTACAGCTGCAAGGGCATACGGATGTAAGCAAGGTAAGGGTTGTAGGAAGAGGTGGTATCTTTTGTGATACCAGCTGATATAGCTGTATGCACATGTTCTGTGTTGACAAGTTCTTGGAAAAGGGCTCATGTGCCTTAAAATTATCTCAGCAATCTCCTCTCTTATACCCCTTATCAAAAAGAAAAATTTGAATTGCTGGTTCTTGTGCATGTATATACCAGGGTAAAACTGATGTCCCCTGGTAATTATAGAGGTGGAAATGAACATCTACATGTCAGAATGATTCCATGCCTACAGTGAAGAAAAGAATGGAAATGTGCAGTTAACACTAGAATGTTTTTGACAAGTAACTTTTCCATTGCTGACCACTTAGGCTTGAAAGAACTACAAGGCACTTCAAAATATGAGCCTGAGAAAATCCATAAATGCCATGGCTTTGTGGCTTCAAGCAGAGATGCCAAATTTATGTATTTCCCTACCCACACCTAACAGCTTAATGTTCCACAAGTGATAATTATCTGCCTGTTTCTTGCCTGTGAGATGTAACAACCTTATCACCTCTCCCTCCACTTCCACATCATCCTACCCAACCTCTGATCCATAGGTAACAGCCGTGTCATCTTTCACATTAGTCTAATTTGCCTAATCATCTAGTCCACTTAAATGTAGAGTCATTGTTCTCAAAAGCAATGGTGCATTGGGGACATGGATGCACATCTATTTATCTCAAAATATTTCATTTTGACTAGTAAATGCTACTGTTATCTTTTTGGCTCTTTTTTTAAAATTACACTTTCAGATACATTTCAATTATTTAATGCCTGCATTATTTCAGTTTCTTAATCTACTTTTGTTTTACTGTAAGAAGTATTAGCAGAAAAATCAATGTAAAGAAAAGGTAGGGCATTTTATTTTCATTGTTACTTCTTTCTCCTGCATAAAATAATTTTGTGTCCATCCTTTTTTGCTGCTGTAAAAAAATTTGAACATTAAAGGCTTTACTCACTGCCAGTGAGACTGATATTATCAAGTCTGCTGACTGGGTAAAAAGACAAATTTAAACTAAAGTTACCAATTAACACTTGAAAAAATGTTTAGATAAGGTAGAGAAATGAAGATGTTATAGGTAGAGGTGAAATACGTGGGAGTAAAGTACAGTTTTTTCCAGAGTTTCACTAGTTATGGTAACTCCAAGAATAAATAGAAAAGACCAGAGAGTTTTATTAACTGACCAAATAAATATATTATTTCAATATCTTTTCTGCTTGAATGCAGTATAAGTAATCTCCTTTAGGGTATGATACATTAAGTGGTGGCTTTACATTTGAGATCCACGGTGAATTAATGAAATAAAAACATCTAGAAGCCTTTCTAGGGTTATTTCCTGTAAATATTAAAAAAAAGAAAAAAAAACTAAAAAAAAATTCCCCATAACCACTCACTGTGCATGTTTTCAAGTGGTTCTTTTTTAGAGTTGTCAAAGGTGAGGTCAGAGTAAAATTTATTTTATAAAGCAACTCGTTATACAATGTATGAGCTTGGTCATAGCAGTTGCACCCTCAGCAAGTTTGTAGACAACACCAAGCTGTGTAGTGTGCTCAACATGCTGGAAGGAAGGGATGCCATCCAGAGGGACCTTGATGGACTTGAGAGGTGGGCCCGTGCCAACCTCATGAAGTTCAACAAGGCCAAGTGCAAAGTCCTGCACCTGGGTTGAGGCAATCGCAAGTACAAATACAGACTGGGCAGAGTATGAATTGAGAGCAGTCCTGAAGAGAAGGTCTCGGGGGTGCTGGTTGGTGAACAGCTCAACATGAGCCAGCAATGTGCAAGTGCAGCCCAGAAAGCCAACCATATCCTGGACTGCATCAAAAGAAGTGTGACCAGCAGGTCAAGGAAGATGATTCTTCCCTTTACAACACTTTTGTGAGACCACTCCTGAAATACTGTGTCCAGCTCTGGAGCCCCCAACACAGGAAGGACATGGACTTATTGGAGTGGGACCAGAGGAAGACTACAAAGATGATCAGAGGGCGGGAACACCTCTGCTGGAGGACAGGCTGAGAGTATTTGGGATTGTTCATCCTGGAAAAGAGGAGGCTCTGGGGAGATCTTATTGCAGCCTTCCAGTATCTAAAGGGGCCTTACAAGAAAGCTGGGGAGAGACTTTTTACAAGGGCTTGTAGTGATAGGACAAGAGGTAATGACTTCAAACTGGAAGATGATAGATTTAGATTGGATGTAAGGAAGAAGTTCTTCACTATGAGGTGGTGAGACACTGTAACAGGTTGCCCAGGGAAGCTGTGGATTCTTCATCACTGGAGGTATTCAAGAAGAGGTTGGATGGGGCTTTGAGCTGCCTGGTCTGGTGGCAGGGGTGTTAGAACTAGATGATCTTTAAGGTCCCTCCTAACCTAAACCATTCTAGGATTTTATTATTGTATAAATATTGCAGAGAAGAGGTGCCCCAATGTATGTAAGATTTATGGATTATAGTTTTGTACTTAAGATAGATAGTTTTGTGGGTTTTTTGTAAGATTAAAAAGATGTGGAAGAAAACAAAGAAAAAATTCATTCAGTTCTATTAAACATCTTTAGTTATTTAAAGGTGTCATATATACCCTGTTCATCAAATTATTCCTCATGAATATATAATATTTAAAATATTTGTCTGAATCATAACACTATATCCCACTTGAAGTCACCCTGACTGCTTTGTAAAATGTTTTAGACCATTGAAATCTTGGCAAAGAAGCAGAACTTTGCTCTTGATTTTCATATCAATTTAGGTAGCTGATCTGTTTAGAAAGAATAAGAAATGATATGTTTTAAATTGACAGGTATAATGGTATTAAAATATGCACTGTAATTCAAATGTGCACCAAGATCATTGTTTTATTATGCAAATTAATTTATAACCTTTTTATTATCATGAGAAGTACCTAGAGGTTGATTTAAAAGCTGATATTAAAATGAAATATGTTCACTGAAGCATATCAAGGACATATAACTGAAAGTTATACTATTTTAGTACCACTGCTGACAATATCTTTCTGATGTTTCAATACTAATCCCATTAATTTTCAAACTAAGGAAAATTTAATAGGGGTTGTTGTTATGCCGGTATGATGACAAGTTGAAGAAGCTATTATTCTACTGGTTTCACATTCCTAAGACTAAAAATATTAGACGTATTATACACATGTATTATTCTTCAGAGTTTTAAATGTATATTGCTAAGAAGTTTAGTGTGAAGAAAAGGTCATTTAAGTTTTTAAAGACCTACTGTTCACACCTGGTGAATCCTCTAATTTATACTGTGCTGTCTAAAAGTCAAGGATGTCTTATAATGTACTAAGGACAAAGAACCTTAATTACACATGGAAAACCATGACAACAACAGATATCTGTGATTCTTCAAGTATGTGCACTCTCCTCCTGTCTTCTAACGGCAAAAATCTTGAGTAGAACACCATTGGTTTTAAAAGTGAGGATACTCATCATATGCTGTGCCAACTGCACGTGCAAGTGCTGTGTCTGTTAATAAGGATTGTAAATGTTTTCAAAACTGAGAGTATAATTCATAATTTTGTGAGTTGAGCAGATGCTTTTCTCACTCGATATTTATGTGGAAATAATATTTTTACAAAGTTGGAACGTCTATGGATCTGGGTTTTAGGTCCTCCTTGATCACCTTAACTGCATTTATACAGGAATTGAAAGACCTGGGGACTATTACAGAGTTAAATGTAAATTAGGTAGCATGAGCTTTAGGTCTAATCTATATACTTCTGGTAATTTCATACAAAGAAGTGTAACTACTGTAATTATCCCCAATGAAAAATAGATTCTTCATTGTTCCTCCCACAGTAGTCTTGGGTATCCTAATCATTTCACATAGATAAAGAACTTTGAAATCCTTATATAACAAATGTAGATAGGAAATAGCTAATTGTTTCATTTCCTATGTTTTATGTATGTGAACAATTCTTCAATTTTGATAGAAAAAAAAGGTCATTGAAAATCTTATTTCTTAATTCTTTATCCTTTACAAAAATTAGCAGATTCAAAGCTACTGGGACTTAATCACAGAAATAATAAGGGTTGGCCCTAAATGATTGATCCATTAGCAGTAAGAATTTATATATTCATTTGAATATGGGCATAGTTAAGCTGACAGTGCCATCAGAATGACAAATATGGGGAATGCTTTCCTGGAGCTGATGGTCTTTAAGACAGCTGATGGGAGAATAGGGTGTAAATACCAATACGCTAGTGCAGAATAAAAATATTGACTTAGCGTTCTTCTCAAAGAGGTGAGTCATGGTAATGTTTGCATGTATTTGCTAAGTAGGCACCTCTTAATAGGCCAATTTATTTGGAGGTTTCTAAACTTAAACATGAATTTGTTTCAGTAAAAAGAAAACAGTGTTGAGATTTTGCAAATATTCAGTGAAAATATAATACGTACATGCAATCGTATAAAAAAGAAATTAAAAATGTCATAAAAATTTAAGACAGACTTCTCTAAAGTAATTACTTGTTGGCTGGTATTTCATTAAATACTAGACCTTTGCCCTCCTCACTAAAAGACAATTTGTTCTTGTAACGTTGCCTCCACCTGCCCGTATTATATCCTTCATAAAAGACTTTGAAGTACAGTAGATGTTATGTATATCATTCTGGGTAGGATTTGAATGTAGATATGAAATATTCTGTGCAATAAGTAACTGTTAGGCTTACAAGCCCATTCAGACATTATTATCCAAATTAGCTGAATGTTTTCATAGCCTTTAACTATTGTAAAAATTCTAATAACAGAAAAAGACCAAAAATATTTAGTAAAATTATTATTATTATTACTGCAATTTTCTTCTGATACACAGTTTTCTTAGTGTCTTCAATATAACCTATTTTTGCCATCTAATAAAAAACAATCAACAATAATCTTCCACCTTTTATAGAACTTAAATTACATAAATCAATAAATTTGCCATTTCTGATTGATACAGCAGAATATATTTCTGTGCCAAAAGCTAGATTTATTAGTTGTGTTAACAAAACCGTACGAATGATATTTCAGCCATAGAATTTACTCTATAAAATAATGAAAAACTTTAAGATACAATAAAAAAATACACCAACCATCAATATTTTGCCATCAAAGTGATTGGGTGTATATGTATTTTTAATGAGGTGTAATATTCTTACACTGAATGACTGGTCATGGGGAAATTCACTGTTGTGTCGAAGTCCAGGTGTTAGGTGTTAAAGTGCAGTTAACGTAATGTGTATGAATTTTTAATGACAGTCACCTTTAGAAGAGTACTTAATGTTGATTCATTATGGTATACCAGAGGTATTGAGCTAAAAAAAATGTTGTGGGTTTTAATTAATGAAAATATTATTTCAGTGTAATATTCTGGAATCTTGCAATTGTACTGAACACACTTTAAAGAAATTTTAACTGTGTCATAATAGAGAGTAGATATAGATTGGAAATTAGAAGGAAATTCTTCACTCTGAGGGTGGTGAGACACTGGCACAGGTTGCCCCGGGGCGGGTGGTGGATGCTCCATCCCTGGAGGTGTTCAAGGCCAGTTTGGATGGGGCCTTGGGCAACCTGGTCTAGTGGGAGGTGTCCCTGACATGGCAGGGGAGTTGGAACTAGATGATCTCTGAGGTCCCTTCCAACCCAAACCATTCTGTAAATTTCCAGCTCTCCTTCCTGCTTTCTTTGCTTTAACACTAGCTGGTTTTAGATGACTCCAGTTGTTTTCATTAACTTTTATTTTCACCTTTTTTCCTTTTGTGGAGAAAACTTTTTTCTTTTTCTGCATCTTCCTTCCTCTCCAAACTTCAATGCTTGTCAGTGACAAGCAGTTGAAGGCTTCTTAGACCATTATCAGGGTAAACTGTAAGATGAAACTGTTGTAATGTGCCTTTCAGAGGTTTTTTTTCTTTGAGATGTAAATATTCAGCCTATACTAACAACATTCCGCCTGCACTTGAGGATTGAAAGAGGTCTAAAAGCTAACCAAAAGCTGTTGCCTCAATAAAGGTCATTTTGCATAAGCACCACCACATGTAGAAGAAATACCTGTTGCACATATTTGAAGAAACCTGTAATGTTTTCCATCAAAACCAAAAGCTATAAATGACCACTTTCTGAGAATGCTATTTCAATTTTATTATTTCATTCATAGAACAGGAGCAGAACATGGATCTTAGTGTTAAAGAAATGCCTAGTTCATAGGATAACTGCCCATGGAAATCAATGCAGGTAAGTAGATCAATCTGTAGGACATTTTTAGGGTAGAAATACCCTTTAAGGACATAGTGCTTTTTGTTACACACAGTTGTGCATCTTGAGAGACATATTAGTCCAGCAAAATCACATGCATAACATCCATCTCCTCAATAGCAGATCCTTTTCATCTTAATTGTATCATTATGTTACTAATTGGGCTTCCTGAAGCTTAGCATGCCTTGAAGTGCTGATACCATGAATGAAATGGTGTTTAAAAGATATTAAGGATATCTCTACTGATAGTTCAAGCAGTAGTGAACTACTGTTATGAGATCATCTAAAGAGAAGTATTTTCATTACACATAATTTTCCATTTATAAAAATATTTTCTTGTTTGGATAGATTCTTAAAAGCCTGACTAAGCTTAAACCCATCAACGCTGCATCTGATGTTAATTTGCCAGAGTCCCTCAAGTGCACTCATATGCATTAAGGGTATGACAGAAAAATCCCTCCCCACACAATGTTTATCACTGTCAGAACAATGGGAAGGGGGAATATGATGACTTTAATGTCTTCACCTAGGATGAAGTATAGATTGTTATTATTTTATTGATGTTAGATTTTTTTCCTCTGAAGAACTGACTAAGAACATCAAGATTAGCCTTGCTATGTTAAAAAATGGTCATATAATTAACATGTTTCTGTGAACTTGGAAGCTATCATAGCCGAAACTTTCACTTTCAGTTTACACATGAGTAATAAGCATGGCTCAGGTGTGTGGCACCTTTTCCTGAATCTCACTTTCCTCTACAGTGTAAAATTGAACAGAAATAATTACCAGAAAGATTTTTGTCCGAGTTTTAATTCATTTTCTGTTAACATGTGCATTATAGCCTTTAGGTAATTTTTTATGATGTCACATTGATGCTAAAAGGAACCTGTCATGCAGGATATCTGCTTCTTAATACAGTCATCATAAGTTCTTTTGCTGCCCTATGTAAGAAGAGATGCGGAGGATCTCTTCTGACCTTTAGGTTTTGTTTTTCTTTTCTCAGAAAGCAGAGTGGTGCTTCAGGCAAGGCAGGTGGTGTTCAGCCAACACATCAAGTTCAACCTAAGTTCAAATCAACAAACAGTATAAGGGCTACTCCAAAAATCTGAGAAGCCTGTCTGACTCCTACAGTACTGATAACGTTAGAACAGAAATATCTCATTTTGTAAAGCCGAGATCCATAAAGAATATTTAAGCACTGCATGCAGTCAAAAAACACCAGAGGATTAAGGTTGGCTTGTAATGTCATCTGTACCTCTCATACCATAGATCAACAGCTGACTTGATTCTGCTGGATTTTTCATTTCTTACTTTTTACATTTTTTTCTGTCATCACAATGAAGAAATTAGTAGCAAATCTGTTTCCAAAGAAGACCATATTACAGTAGGTCTAAAAAGAACTTCTGACAGTGCACTTTTTAGATACTCTAAATTAGTTTTTTTTGTGAAATAGAAATATCTCAGTCCCAGTGTTCCACAGTTCTTTGCTGTTCGGAATGTATATACTTCATCCAGTGTAGTAAATACCCTTATGGAAAATATAGAGATTAAATTTTTAAAGACCACGTATCAGAATGGACTCAAATCAACAATTGGAAAAGGCTAGAAATACATTTTCCAGTTGGGAAATACATCTTGCCAAACAGTGAATCAGTTACTCCATTCATCACCTCTCATTTCTGATAATCAAGGAGGACCTAAAAACATATTCCAAAGGCAAACTTAACTAAAATTCATATCTATAGCATCTACCAGAGAAGTCAGACTCTACAGAGGTATGAATTTATAGCAGAATATATTTTCCTCCCACCACTCATGACTCACAATCTAGAGATCCCAGCTCTCTCTCTCCCTGGAAAAAAATTCTATCACCCTTCACTGCCCTCAGCCTAAACTCACATCAACTTTCATGTATGCCTTAGATACCAAATCCCTTTTTCTCAGCAGTCTATCATGTACCCAATTAAGGTCAGGACAGTTACTCTTGATCTGTGTTTAGTTTTGAAGTTTTCTGCTTCAGTTTCAGACCAGAAGATTGGGTATGTATGTCCAAAAAGATTTCTACCCTTTTTAAACTGTAATAACACCTCTAATAAAAGAGATACTTTTATCTAAGAGCCTTCCTTGCCTAGGACAGTTGTGCTGGTACGTTTTCATTATCTGTGTGTGAATGTGTGGGTGCTTGGCTGTATTTCTCGGTCTGAAAAAGCTAGCAGGTGTTTTGAGGTGGGGTTTTTTGCTCAGATCAATCGCAAGCAGAAAAAATTGTAATTTTCATGTCATCGAAGTGCTCAGAAAATAATTTATTGTACCGTTTTGGGGCAACTGTCTGACCTGGGAACATAACATGCAGATAAGTTCTCATGGATACATTTCAGTTGAGGCATTTTCTGCAGTAATTTTAGCCATGAAGATTGCTGGGAAATTTGACAGCCATAACATGAATAGTGGCTAAAAATGAGAAGGAAGAATAGATATTTATGCACAATAAAATTATAACTTTATGTTAACCTATGGATCATATATTTTCTTGCATTTTCTATTAGTAAGAGAAGAAGCTGCTGCTTGTTTTAAACAATCAAAATATTTAAAAATATGACATGCAGTAGAAAAACAAAGTTTTACATCATTTACCTTAAGGAATGTAGTTCAAAATAATACAGGGAAATATTACTAAAATTTACACAAACATGTATTATTTCTACATTAACTCACTGTGTACTGTTTGACTTCCTATCAATTCTTTGGTTTCTTGCCCTCCAGGAGCTGTGAAAGATCTAGACAGGTCAAGTCCACCATTATTCAGTTTCTCTTTCATTCCCAAATGAAACTATGTTATTATTGAATATTTTTTACTATTGTCTCTAATACTGTTTCTGTTCTGTTTTGTATATTAAACGCAATACAAACATATCATTTTAATATTTCCACAGACTTCTCATTTTCTGTTCCAACATGCAATAATAGATGGAGCTTGGCATTGTATGCTAATCATAGTACTTGTGTGCCAGGCAACTAAAGATCAAAATCACATGGTAATTGTCAACAAATCTTATAACTTTGCCCAAGATTTTATTAATTTTAATCATTAGGCATTTTGTGCTATGCGAAGTTAAATTTTATTTCAGAGGCCAGTGCTGATGCTTTCTATGGATCGATACTATGTAAAAGGCATTTCAGATTGTGATGAGAAAGGTTCACTTTCTCCAAGACTATCTTCAACCAATAGCTTTGAGCCCATATAAATCTACATTCATTAAGACTAGATCTTAGGAAGAAGTTTTTCAGTATGAGGGTGGTGAGACTCTGGAATAAATTGCCCAGAGAGGTTGTGGATGTCCCCTCCTTGGAGCTGTTCAAGGCCAGGTTGGATGAGGCCTTGAGCAACCTAGTCTAGTTGAGAGGTATCCCTGCCCATGGCAGGAAGGTTGGACTACATGATCTCTAGGGTCCCTCCCAGCCTAAGCCATTCTACGATTCTATGAATTGGTACAATGAATTTATAGTGCTCTTGAATGATACTTCTATTTCCACTATCAGCTTTGTTAAATATATTAATAGTAATATGAAAAATAAACCAGTTAGATTTTGTTTGTCCATTGCATGCTGCATTTCCTAAATACTTTAAAATAATATTCTGCATAGCAGCTGTTATATGCTCTTCCAAAACATATTCTTGAGAAATCACATATTTAAGTATTATTTGAAGAGAAGAGACAAGATTTGTTCTCACGGGTTTAAAGCTGTTATTGCAGGAAAGAGCCAACTTTTGACATTCACTGGTCCAGGAACTTTGCCAAAACAGGAGGGAGAAGAAGGATAGTCTTCTCTGAGGTACTTAATCTGCATATAGATAAGCTTCTTCACTTTGTGAATCATAGATATCAATCATTCATGTTCATCGGCGTCTCATACATATTCATTAGAACAAACTGTTATGCATGATTAAAGCTGTTATATAATGACAATACTGTGTTTTGTTTTTATCTCAGGTCTCTGTGTACGGAAAACTCCAGTGGCTGTTTCCATCTCACAATCTGACAACACTTTCTGCTATCTACAAAGAACCCAGACTCCATGCGAGCTTGCATGGATTTACACTCTACATCCAAACTACTTAGCACTTTTTAAGCAGTTATAAAGGAATCCTGAAGGTTTTCTGTTTTCTGAGCAAAGATTTCAGCAGAGTTCAAAGGCAAGTTCCAAGCTTTTAGGGATTAACTAGAAATAAGTATATTTAATGTGTTTGTTTGCATGCAGGTACTGGGAGAAATGTTGCTAGATGGGAAAACACAAGTTAATTTTCTTATATTCCCTAAATGTGTTTTGTGATTTTGTGGCTCTCCTTATCCTTTCTGATCTTCCATTTGGACTTACAGCCTCTGTGACACTAGATCTGGTACAAGACTTTGGGGAGAAAAAAGCAGCCCCTGTCTTGCCTAAATTCTTACATTCTTGGACCTTGAACTGTCATTTTTCTGCAGCCAGTTGTGTAGAATATGAAGCTTGACTGATTCTACTAGAAGTACAGATAGGAAAGACAAGCCTAAAAAATACATGGACAGGTTTATGCAGTATTCAGAATACAATACCCATCTCTGCTTGATCTCGGAAGATTAAAAAGCAGTTGTTTAGTACCTAGATTTTCTCCGCAAGACTATTTCTTCCGAAGATCATAATGTTTTTCTTGTCATCTGAAAAAAGCAAGCACTTCAGCTTTTGGCCTGGAGGCAAATGTTTTACATGGCCTGACTGCTCTATATATTCTCAAACACAAAAATTTATAATCCCGATGAAATTAGAAGTGAAAAGCAGCTTTTTATTATTTCACTTAACTGAATGAAGAAAGAGGAATGTATCAATGAGTGACTAGTATTTCCTTGAGAAAACACTTCCCATTTTTTTCCATTATAATTCCATTATAATGACCATTTTTCATCTAAAAATGGTGACAAGTTTCTCAGTGAGTCAGTGACACTAAAGAGTATGTCTTGCATTAAACTGAATCCCAGATCAGTGATTGAATTTTTATTTTTAATACTTCCGTATTACATTGGAAAAATATGCCTTCCTCTGAATTTCTAACCTATGAAACTGGAATATGAATGGGAAAAATAAATATATAGAAGACTGAAAAGTACTATGGCTGTAGTGGGTCTGACTGAGCTGGTTTTCCACATAGCAGCTGCTGGGAGCTAGAAGGGTGTTGATAACACACAGCACCAAGGCTCTTCCCAACATTCCTCCCCCAGTAGGATGGGGTGGGCAAGATCTTGGGAGGGGACACAACCAGGACAGCTGACCCAAACGGACCAAAGGGATATTCCATACCATATGATGTCAGCTCAGCTATAAAGCTAGGGAGAAGGAGGAGGAGAGGGGGGCCGTTCTGTTGTCCTCCAGAGCAACCGCTACGCGCCTTGGAGCCCTGCTTCCCAGGGAGTGGCCAAACATCACCTACTGGTGGGAAGTAGAGAATAACTTCATTTTCCTTTGCTTCCGCGCGCGGATTTGCTTAGCTTTTGCTTCTATTATTATTAAACTGTTTTTTGTTTCTCATCTTATTTTTCTCCCCTTTCTTTTTTCTTTGCTGAGGAGGGAGAGGGGAAGAAAAGGGGGGGTGATAGAACGGCTTGGTGGGCACCTGGCACTAAGCCAAGGTTAACCCACCACAATGGCAAAACAGATATAAAGGTGTTTTATACAGCAAGTTGGTCAAGGAGGGATCTTGTGACAATAGTCCATCAGCTGTTCAACATACAACCACATACGGCTGTTATTTGAATTTTCTACACTGCCAAAGGAATCATAGCCAGGGCGTAGCCAGCCTTGGCTTGAAAAGCTTGAAAGCTTTTTCTGATATCTAATCTAAATTTTCTTGGCTATAACACAAGGCCATAGTTTCTTGAACTATCAGTTGAGCACAAAAAGAACAGCTTGTGGCCTAGAACTAAGAGCCTTTATTCTTTCTAGATTTAAGAAGCTTAAGTCCTACAAGCTTTCCTAAATCTATTCTAATAGATAGATAATTTTTCTTAGTCTATTCTGGACCTTCTTGGAAAGTTGAAAACTCAAGCTGGTCACCGTATTGTGGTTCCATCTTTACTCGTAACAAATATTTCAACATTGTTGCAAGTTTTAAAAATATGGGGACTTCCTGTGTGTTCTAGTATCTTGGTACTGTTGTTTCGTATTCAACAGTCAAGGCCTTTTCTGTTCCTCACACCACTCCACCAGCAAGTAGGCTGGGGGTGCACAAGAGGTTGGGAGGGCGCACAGCTGGAACAGCTGACCCCAACTGACCAACGGGATATTCCAGACCATGTGACATCAAGCTCAGCATATAAAGCTGAGGGAAGAAGGAATGGGGAGACACTCAGAGTGATGGTGTTTGTCTTCCCAAGTAACCATTCCACATGATGGAGCCCTGCTTTCCTGGAGCTGGCTGAACACCTGCCTGATGATGGGAAATGGTGAATGAATTCCTTGTTTTGCTTTGCTTATTGTGTGCGTGGCTTTTGTTTTACCTATTGAACCGTCTTTATGTCAATCCATGAGTTTTCTCTCTTTTGATCTTCCAATTCTCTCCCACATCCCACCCAGGGAGAGTGAGCAAGAAGCTGTGTGGGGCTGAGTTGCCAGCTGGGGTTAAACCATGACAGTACTCTAAGTTAAATTTCACAGAGCCCACCAGATACAAAAATGGGATTTGGATAATTTCTAATCTTTTGCTTTAGTCTAATTTCTCCTATGTTAATTCAGGGCATTCGTTATGCTTGCCCACATTGCCATCACTGTTTTTATGTAATGGATACTGAAGCAAAATGGAATTAATCATTTCAGCCTTTTTGGCTCATCAATCTCAGAGTTATGTGCATATCCCTGTTGGCACAATGCTGTGACTTACTGTTTATTTTATCTATGTTAGCTTTGAGGGAAATAATATGTTGCCAGCTGGCACAGCTTTATTTGTTCACAATATTTTTAAAACAAATTAGAAACAAAAGGTTTAATTTGATAGCAGAATTTGGAACTTGGAAGACATGCTGTCTAATATTTGTATTTGCGAGCTTGATTCTTTCATACGTAAACTAGCCTGTTACAGCAGTTGAGTGAACTTTAAAGTGCTTTAAAACGTAGTTGCATCTGGGTGTTCTCTCTTGAGGAGTAATTTTAGTCTTCTGCCCATCAAATCTATTTTGATTTCCCTTCAGTCAAATCCAATACAATCTTTCTGCACAGAGACACTCAAAGAGTCCACTTACTTGCTTCTTAACCTCTGCCTATTTGCAGCAAAGTGATCCAGAGAGCATGAAATACTGTGTCTATAGTGGGCTGGCTACATTTCTCAAAAGGGTGATGCACAGAATCCATCCATATTATCAAGACATTCCTGCTTACTGCAAGTCTGCCTGTAAAGTAGAGTTCTGTCTGCAATTAAAGAGGTTCCATCCTTTTGGGATTCAAAGGCTAGGCTCACTCCAGAAGTGAGGTACATAACTGTGAAAAGCTCTGAAAATGAGCAGACAGTATTGATGTTATGATCCTTTAAGAAGAGAAAGAAACAGAAAGCAAAATAAAAAACGCATTCCTAAGAGATGTAGGAGCCTGGGCCCTGTGTCCTCCCCAGGTGAAGGCATTCAAAGCCATATCTAATTTTCACAGAAAATTTATGGAGAGCTATGGTATAGATTAGTTTCAGTGAGGCTCCTCTCCTGTGAAGTTAGGTTTATTTTAGATTCATAGGACTAAGTCATTAGGAGTATTTTAGAGCCCTGTGGCCAGTTCTGTATGGTAAAATACTTGGACTCCTGCCTGTGGGTCTACTGCTGGGGTGACTATGGCCACCAAATCTTTTGGCAACTCAATGCCAGAAATGATATGATTAAGCAGTAATCAATTTATTAGGGGTGTATAAATCAAGGAAATAATTGTATAAACATAATTAATTAAGAGGGAAAATCATGTAGGTGCAGAGTCAATTAGGTTGTAAAACTCATTATAAGTAAAATACACAGGCAATGGAGTGGAATTAAACAGGCAAAGTTTAAGGAATAAAAATTAGCTGGGCAAATAAAATCAATAAGTGGACAATCAACAGAAGCAGTGAATCAGTTAAGCAGGATGAAAGGTAATTGCATTATTAAAGGAGTCATCAATGAATCAATAAATTAATTCTCCAGAGAGTGATGTGATCAGTAAAGTAAGGACAAGCAGTCCAGTCATTATCAGTAGGCAGTCAACAAGGCATGAGAACAGCTACCTGGAGAAAGCTTAGTGGGTGTTCTGGGTACCATCAGCAGCCACAGTGAAGTAGACTCCAGAAATATACCTTTCTTACTGTACTTGCCACTACCGTGTGCCATTGTGCTCTGTGTGAGGAATCATATTTTATCTATGGAAAAAAAATGTCTTTTCAGGAAGGCATTTCAGAGGAAAAGCTATAAATAAAGCCCTAGTAACAGCAATAGCTCTGTGCAAATCTAAAGGCATATAACCAACAACATCTCTTATTTTGCAAGAAATATAATTACTCAATAGTGAAATTATAATATGAAAATTCTACTTACTTGTTAAAAGCAATGATCAAGCTCAAGTTTATTTCAGGAATACTTGCTTTAAGTTTTCAATCTTTTATATTAAAAATTCAGTTTTGCTATTTCAACTACCTATGTAGTCACCTGAATATCTTCTGTAGTTATGTTTGTTGATATAAAAATCATAGTGAAATATTTTACCTAAACTACTAAGACCTTGATAGCTTTTACCTGTCTACAACTATTTTAAGTTTGTTAAAATATTAATACCTTTTTACAAGACTGGCCATGCCAACAAATAGATTACATATTGTACATGAACTATTCTGCATTTTAACTTTGTATAAAAGATATGCAAGATTTTGAAGCAAACTAAGTGAACGCTAATTTTTATGAGGGCTAAGCATTAGAGGTTGCAAATGACTGCAAAGGGCTGTGTGAATTCCTTCATATACCTTTTCCAGTTAATTTAATTGCCTGACTTTCAAAAGTCCTGTCATTCACACTCTGCTCAAAAATTGTCAGTGGTACTGATTTGTGTGAAGATCTCGTAATGAACATTAACTGCATGGTCTCATTCCTGTCCTTCTTTATTTCCACTTGAAATCTAATTTTGGAATTGAACTATGTTCTAAGAAAGTGAAGAACTACCATAATACAATATATTGCGGTACACAAAATTCCAAATCTTGGAAATACCACTAACCAGGAATTAAATCCTGGAGTATATGTCAAAAGTTTAAGTTTAGAAATATTGGAATATTCAGATTTATGGTTAAAGGGGAAAATAATACAGCACCATTAATGTGTTGAAATGTTGAGCATTCAAATAGTTTAATATTTGCCTTGCCATGACACCACAAGGAGCTGGTGGTCAGAAAAATATGTGAAATTTTCCAGGTTTCACACGGGATCAGTACAGGACCACCACGTCACTTCCTGAATGTCAAAAAGCAAAGAAATTGTGAACATACTGCCTTGAAAGTGCAAGGATGGTGCCAAAATAAATAGGCAGAAACAGACCTAATACTAAATTTTCTAATAGATATTAGGAGAGTGTCATCAGAAAATGCCTTTTTGTTGAGCCTAAAATATTTCAGTTAAAACGCTCCAGGTTTAAACTTTCCCAGTATACAGGAACAGATTTTTTGTGTCTCTTTGAGCAGCTCAATGCAGGGAAGGACTGGGTTTCCTGCCCTAGGGCACCCACCCAGCATCTCTGTCCCCAAACCTCACAAAAAGCAATACTTAAGTTTTCTTGCCAGTGAGGTAAACCAGTGGATCCTGGCTCTGGAGCAATCTGTAGGGAAGTAGAATCTTAGAAATTAGAGTTAGAACCTGGTGAATCATGAACATTGATATATCACATAATTTTGTATTTGCAGAATTTCAAATCAGATATGCCAATGACAAATGCTATCTAATCCTTTTCCTGATATGAAGCTGCTAATACTTTTTCTAAAATCAAGCCAAGTATATTAAAAAAAAATCTGTCATGTGATCTTCTAGATGGGAACGTGCTGGTTTAAGACTTCAAAGAGTATCTGTGTGCTGCATTTTAAATTTGCGGTTTTTTCTAAGCTTTTCAGAAATGTTTGTTTCATCGCAATTTTAATTTGCTGCTGTGCTTTAAATAGCAGTAAGTATCTCCAGAGATATGACTGGATAGAAAACTGTCCTATATATACCTATGGAAATAAATTTATGTGTATACTGATGGAAAACCTTTGGGTTATAACAAAGTCTTTCAAAAGAACTAACAAACTTACTGCAAAAGTCCAAATAACAATAGCTCTAAGTTTCACTACAAGCCACAGGGAATGGACATAATTTTTTATATATTTTAGGTGTCCACAGGCAATTTTAATGATAGAATCAGCTTTAGAGATTCTCAGAGGATTACAGTTGAATCAGTTGAAGTCTGCGATATTGAATCCTATTTTTGTTCCACAGTATTATTAAGTATGAATCACAAACAGCTTGAAAATTACTTGCAATATGTTTCAGTATACAGTTACTCCAAACAAGGATTGAGACATCAATAAAGAGTGAAAAATTAAGTAGAGAACACTTGAATCCCTCCCTAGAGTTCACACACCACTCTCCTCTGCTGGCAGAACATCTTGTGCGTTATGTGCTACAGGAGTAATTCCTACATTTTAGACTAACAGCAATATGCTATTATCTTTAGCATTTACTAATTCCAAAGTACAGGGCAGAAAACCAACACGCCAAAAATCAGCATCATACTGTACTTGGCATATGTAATTCAGCCTATATATTATTTTACTTCTAAAGAAAGAATGTTTTAAAAATAATTGGAGTTAATAACTTCAGGTCTGTTCATTCTGGCAGGTCTCAGCTCATGGAATCTTCCTCCAGACAATTAGGATGCTCAGTGAGCACTTTGGTCCATCATAAGGCTATACTCACCTCATGCTATATTCTGAATCATTATACAATGTAAAAAAAGGAGTATAAGTAAAAATTATACAATATAATTTTATATGATATATTTATAATATATGTA
>VZZY01016226.1:11150-40588 GCA_013400335.1 Eurystomus gularis
CGGGGAGAGCCGCGCTGCCTCGCCCGGCCTCGCCCCGGCGGGTGCTCTGCGGCCCAGGAGGAGACCGAGAGAGGCACTTTCCCCCAGTGCTGAATCGTGGTGAAACTGTAAAACAAATAGTCTAATCTGATCACTGACAAAGCCATAAAATTAAATAGCTGTCTGCAGAGGGAAATATGTCTTAATTACCTTAATTAAGGCAAGATAGGGCCTTACACACATTCATTTCGAAGCCACTAAATGTACTGATTATCATACAAATCAACCTTTAAATGGGGGTCATGCTTTTCCACTACATTAGTTTGTGTTCCACTGCATAAAACAAAGCTAGATGGGAAGCTGACCTCTGGTGAAAATGATGCGCTTCAGCCGCACGCAACTGCTGACCCTCTTCACTGGCTTCTTAGGCAAGAACCTGAAGGAGTTTGCATGTGATCTGCAGTACAAAAATGCCTTTCGTATGGTGTTAACACTGCATTAGGAACTACCACCCGAGCTAAACTTCTGGCCTTAAAATCAAGCACATAATCATTTTAATCACCTTGTATTCTTAAGTGGGAGCCATCACAAAACGCCGTTATTGCCATCAGTGTGAATTAGTACACAAGGCCGTGAAAAAAATTAAGATTTGCTGGTATAACACTTTCCCAGCAAACTATACCTGGGGGTAACTAACCGTATTTTCCATTAACAGGAGGAATGCAGAATATCCTTAGTGATTCAGAAGTCGATATACAGACCTTATACGCGCATGCAGAGGTCTGCATAATGAAGTCATATTTATTCAGAATTTATGGTTTTTTTCAGGAAAAAAAGAGGCCTCGTTTTAAATAAGTGTCATACCTACCATTAGCATTTTTTTTTTTTTCCTTTAGAGCTTTCTGGCTGAAAGATGTATGAAAGAAACAATCATTATAAAAAATTCCACCAATTAACTGTTCAAATAAAGGAAATCTACAGAAAAGATTATTTGAAGAGAAGAAAAGCACATAGAATGAGGAAAAAGAAACACAATGTGCTTTTCTGTTTCTTTCCTTTTTCCTCCTTCCCTGCCATGTACTCCTAGTAGAAGACATCACTAATAAATGTAGCCTGGGAAACGTACCTCTCTAACTAGAAGCTCTAATGTGGGACAATGATCTGCTATTTTGTTTTGATAATTTGGATGTTAATTGCTCTGATGTACCTAAACAGATATGTTATTAAAATTCTATTGTTTTAAAGCATTTCTTAGGCTGTTAGTAGTAAAAATATGCTGTATTCAAGATGACTGCTTTCACTCCTGGAAGACAAGAGTTCAGGCAGTAGAGTGGTAACAATCTGTGTTTGTTCCTGTCTGCTCAGGAGAACTGTTTCTAATTGATCTGGCATGGAATTTAGTTGGAAATGTGTATGTTGCAACCTAAGCACAGTCCCTGTATGCTTTGTAAAGTGATCACCATATGGGCCTTATTTGAAACATTTGAAAGTTTTAGCCATTAACCTTGTTTAAATTGAGTTCTAAGTTCAACCCTCTGAGCTGAAAAAATATATATAAGTGTGTGGATGTGTATATATATATCTCTCAATATATGAATACATATATATATGAATATAGATATACATCCACACAGACACACATATATGCATAAACACACATCTACAGACATGCATACGCACTGACCATTGTTAGGTATCACGAACAAATGTCAATTATTTGCATGTTATTCCTAATTAAAAGGTAGCAGTTATATTTTTAGAAAATATGTTGAGTGAAAATAAATGTGGACCTAAAGAGGAAGTTGCTGGTATTACAGAGACATTTTCAATAGATGCCATTTTAATATTTGAGGATTGGTTTGGGTTTTTTTTGGGGGAAGAAAATATGCTTATCTCTATTTCCACATATCAGAATATATTTTAACCTCTCTCCTGATGTCATGGCGATTTAATTAAGAAAGCCCAGATAAACGAACAGCAAAGCTGTCTGAAGTTCTTCCACATAAAACTTTTAGGAGATAATGGTTAACTGTGACTCTTTCAATCATAGGGCCAATTATCAATTTTTAACCCTCAAAACTCTTAATAGCGATTTCTTGTTCTGAATGTAAAACGAATGGCTAGGCTTTGTTACAGGTAATAGTGCTAAGTTATGAATGCTGATGGCCTTCTTGTACAGCCTTAAATTACATTGAAAAAGATACAGTTTCTTTAATTAAAAAAGCTGCACTGAACTAATCCCTCTAGCTGAAAAAAAGAAAAGTTTTAAGCAATCTCTTTCTGCTCTGGGAGAGAAAAGCAGACAATACCATAACAGATCAGAAACATAAGCTATAGTGTGCAGCCAGGAGCACAGCAGGGAACTGAATACTGCTCCGACTGTGTCATTTTTTAATCCCCCATCCCAGTTTTCCCCGTCTGACCTCATGCTGAGATGAAGTTATCACAGAAGACAGCTTTACTCTCACCAATGAATCCAACCCTGGATCTGTATTATCCTCAGCAGATCAAAACACCGCTTTCATCAAATAGCATTATCTGCATAAAAGGCATGCAATTGCCCGATAATTTCACCCAAACTATGCTATTCATTTAAAGGACAAGAAGAGAAATGTAATTCATTCCTTTTTTTCCCCCTGGAAAAGCTAACTTATACTTCACTCATGGGAACTTTTCTTTTTTTAACACAAGATCTCAAGAAGAGGTCCATTAAAAGTTTCCCCCTGGTTTACAATTAATTGTTAGAGTACCCCTGTGTTGCTTGAGTGACATAAGTGTAGTTATGCAGAAAACTGGCAGGGAGAATTCACAAAGCTTGCTGTAGCCATGATACTGATTCCATTAACCATGGTTTTGCTAACCCTAATAATAAAATCATATATGGTGTAATTGCAGCAGCCTAAAAATAAATAGTAGCCGAAGATATTTACAGGAGAATTGGGCAATACGGTCTTTCCTACAAATAGACATTTTAATCTAGTCATTTTGCCCTAGCACAGAAAAGCTGCGCCACAAGATCCCGAAATATCTTCACTAATGTATGTGTTGTTTATGACAAACATGGACATATATTAAAAACTCATGCTGGTGTCTTGTCTTCCAGAAAGGAAAGCGCATGATGCTGTGGCTCATTAGTTTTATTGATATACACTACAAAACAGTAAAGTCATGACAGAGGTGGGCAGATTGCTCCAAATGAGTGCCGTTACAACAGCTATTGTATTTGAACTATTCCACATACTCTGCAGAAAATTCTTAAGCTATTCTTGGTGGTATTCTGCTTGTATAGGGCTTATGCATATCTCAAGTTTCTTCCACAGAAAAAGTAAATTTTTAAAATGTTTTTTTTTAAATTGTTTTGTTAATACAAAGCATGACCCCCTCTTAAAGATTGATTTGTATGAGAGAGTGAAGACTATTTTGTGTTGGAGTCTTGTGCTTTCTAGGTCTAGGTAAGAGGTGTTCTTGTTTTCTGAATAGCAGTGTGGGTGTTCAGCACCAGAAGCAAGCGCTGATATGTATCTGTCAGAGAGAACTCTCCTTTTCTTTTTCTAATAGTACAAAGACCTCGGTATGTCATGGGGCTGCAAATGCTAAACTAAGTACTTGTCCTGGCCTAAATATTGCCTACTCTATACAATACTCTGCCAGTTACTTTTCTTTAGGACCACTGGACAGGTACTGTTCTCTATTCAGAGGATGAAACTTTTTTTTTTCCCAGCATGTCTTTGATACTTTTCAAAACAGAAGTTCTTTGAAGTGGCTCAGAGGTTTGGAATCACAGGGGTTGTCTCAGAAGAGCTGGATTAGTGAGCCTAACAGAGGCGCATCACACATTTACCATGGGGCTACAACCTCGCTGTGTACACAGAGACACGGTGGAACTTCATATTATAAAAAAATACCAGTTTAGTCCACAACTTTCCTGTGTCTTTCCAGCCTCAAGACAGAGCTCTTTTCTCCCCTGATTTCACAAAAGCTTTGGATGTTCCAGTGCTTCTTTATAAAATTAAAATAGATAAACATATATATTCACTTTTCCTGTCAAGTGGTATCTTATTATTTACTGGAAATGCTTTCCTATCATACCTAATCCTAAGGAAGGAACCCCATATCTGAAAGCTTGTGTCCTTTTTCCAACTCTATCAGCTAATCAGAGAAAATAACTGGTTTTTACAATGCTTGCTTCTCATATATCCTCAGAACATCTCACTTATAGCAGTATAAATACTGTATTATTATTGAGGAGCAATGTATATAAGCCCAGTTGGTTTTGACTTGCGTTCCTAAACATTATTTCCTATTTGAACTCTGTTTGTAGGGTTCATCATGTGTTTCTATGGCAATGGAACGTAACTTCTTAGTGAAATATTTTTAAAATTTTGTTGTTGTTGTTGTTGAAATGGGTTATACTGCTAGGCATTCAAACCAAGATTATTGTGTGAAAGAAACAGCATGAGCTGAAAATGCTAATTTCCCATATTGGTACGGTACTATGCTATGTATACTGGTATAATCAAATGTGGAGCCCCACATGCTGTTAACGACTTAGGGGCCCTCTTTCTGTTTATGAAAAACAAGACAATCTGGTGGTGGAGGAACCCAAGAAGAAGAACAGTGCTAGCTGGGAAACAAGCTGTATGCCCCCTTTCCTCCAGACTTCAGGGGTACTTCTTACGTACTATTTTGTGGAGCAAGGACACAGATAAGAGTAGGTCAGCTCTACAACCACGCCACTGCTCAGGTATCAGGTATGAAGATGAAAGAGTATGGTAGCTCTGGTGGTTTACTAGGTTGAGATCTTTTTTTAATCCTTCCATCCGGTGCCAGATTGGTCATACCATGGCAACTATAATCAAGAGTTCTCTTAATACGCAGGCATGTTCACTGCATCACAACCTTTCAGCACTGACTTTTAAAAAGTGACAAGAAGCAAAATGCAGAAAGCCAGTTCTCTCTAGAGAGATTTCCATTAAAGAAAACCAAGGAAATGACACAGAAAAACAAGCATTCATATATACTGACAGAGCAGTTGGAAAATATACCACAGATGCTCATATTGGTGCCCTTGTATCAACTTTGCTAGACTAGAATTCAATTTTTTAACTTAACAGTTATGCTGTTTCAGGATATAAAAATTACCCTAATTCTGGATTTCCAAATCTTTTCTGTTAAAATCTGTTTAATTTTCCATCTTAAGAAAAGTTCACAGCACATTAAAAATACAGATTTTTTTTTTTTTTTAAAACAGAAATAAATTAAATTGAATATAGAGATTTCTTAAATCAGTAGAAACTAAATACGGAAAACTCCAAATGTCTTCAGTGAAAATTATACACAAACAGAATTTTCTACCAGATAATTCTGCCCTCAAGTAGCAGTCCTGAACAGAATTTATTTCAGTCACTTAGAGTGACCTAAATTAGGATTCTATGATATTCATCTTGTATTCAGAACAATGTGACTTCCGTATGTGCATGCAGAAACATAGCAGCTTGAGTGGGATTCTGTACTCTTTTACACATCTCACCTCAGCATTGGAGAACCACCAAAAGTGTAGACAGTTTGGGCACTGATATAAATTTCGACTGCCATAGTTCCTTCCATCATATGCTTTCAACTTTCTGTTTTATGTTTTCTTTCAGTTGTCTATTAAATACTGCGTATATTAGTTAAGGTGATATTGAAACACTCATAGCTTCTTGATGTATGAGTTCTTTCTGTTCTTTTTTCAGGAGCTTAAATATGGGAAAATGAACTAGAATGGAGGATGAAAAACAATATCACTTTTGTTTTGATTATCTTCATTTTTTAAAAAATTCTCAGTTACTACCATAGCAGTGCAACATTTGCATTGCTGATTTCATGGCAGTGGAATTGCACACAGCATGTCTGATTCTACATTACTTCTCCTGAATTACATTGGATCAAGACTGGATATTAAATAGTGTATTCATCAAAGCTTTTAATAGAAGATGAATAACGGCAGGATATTTATACAAGCTAGAATTGTCATCAGATCACTGAATACAGATGATGTGTTGATGATATCATAGCAAGTGTCTGAATTCAGACAAAAGGGTGGCATCTTAGAAAACCTAAATTCCAGTTCACCACTAATGCCAGCTCTAACATTTGCTGACTCAGAGAAAAGCTGTACCACTATTTTGGGAACTGGACTTGCATCAAAGCAAAATGGAAAAGGCAATAGTTCTAACCAGCTTCATCTTACAACATAAATCTTTTTGGAATCTTTCTAATGCACATAGCTATTGTTCCTCTTTCTGAAACACTCAGTATTCAAAGAAAAGTACTGAAACATTTTGTATATGCATATTGTAAAAATACAGCTTTTCTGTTTTTACACTAATGGTAAAGAAATGGAAAATCATAAAGAAGCAGCAGCAGAAATCTATAGCTCATGTGCTGGCAAAACTAGAGCTTTGCATTTATATTTTTCCATTATAAAATAAATAGTTCTCAAAATAATCTCAGAACAATACACTTGTAATATCTGTCAGAAGGAATCCTATTATAGAAAGTAAAAGAATAGATAAGGAAACCTATCGATTCAGTGTTACGTGGCTTATAACCTTCCTGAGTGTTCCTGCAAAGGCTGTACTTATACAGCCTGCCACTTTGGCCACTTCAGGTGCTGTGGCAACAGCACTTTCTTCCTCTGGCAGCCTCTTTTCTACTACCGATCTTAAGCTACTTGTCTTCATTTTAAGAATTTTCCCATTGCCCTTTCCCATCCTGCCAGTCATCACTCCCTTACTGTAAAGAGCTCAACACCCATGTCAGCCTGGCATATGATGCCAGTTGCTGTTGCCAACTCCTAAAGTTTGAAATGCATCTCTCTGCTTTTTTTTCCTCCATGATTCCTCTCACACTTGGAAGAAATTATTTCTGAAACACACAAAGCTAGCTATCTTACCTGTTTTCTAACTGCTTCTTAGAGATATTCTTTGCCGTGATACCGTCAAAAAGCTTGGACAGTATTTGCAACTGTGCTGACCAATACCCCCAGTGCTGCTGCATGCTGCCATTAGCTGCACTGCCTTGTTGCTTTTGTTTTATGCTTAGATAGTGAAGTTCTCTGGAAGCAGGAAAAGTCTTTTTCCATTTACGCTGCATCTAATGCAGCGTGTCTGAGAGCTCTCGCAGTCTGAGTGCTTGCTGAAGCCATGGCAATACAAATAAGTAACAACACTGGCAATAATCAAATTCACATACCACTTCCTTTGGTAATTTGATAATAGGTTCCATGTCTATGCTGATAATATTCCTCATTTTTCCATGTTTTCTATATGTGTAAGCACGACTTTGGCTGAAAGAGGTGCATCTGCCTGTGCTAATCCTTATGTAAATATCAGACTATTTTAGCATACATACTTCTTATTACACATTAAAATGAGAAGTGATATGCAAAGAGCAACGAGGCTGCTGTTACAGACCCATCAAAAATCGGCCAATGCCATTAATAATCAAAGATGCTCGTGTGACTATAATTCAGTATCTGGCTTTTAGATATAAGGATATTCTCTTTAACAATCAAATACTTACCTTTTGCAGAGGCCAGTCGTATTTAGAGGAAAGGTTGTTGATCACTAAGTATTTTTATCTCCTACAATCAATTGAGTTTGCCTAATTTTTCTTAATATGTACCACTAGAACAAGGCACTGAATAAACCCATAATTTCTGCCATAGGCAGTTATGTGGTACTGAAGGCATGAGTTTTTAGTATTTTACACTGGAAATAAACCTGTTTGGGCCCAGAATTAAAGCTCTAGAATCATCTGACTAGCCTAGACATCTTGGCTACCTAATCTGGAATACATAAGGAGGCTGAAGACAGAGCACTGCACTGTATAACATTGTAGAAATTTCCAGAGAATACCTATCCCAGAAGTAGAGCCAACTGTGAACATTTGGGTTTGAGAGTCTTGCCCAGAATCATATTAAAAATGTGCAAAGTCAAACGCATTGCTCAGTTCTTCAAGTGATATGTTATTTTCCCTAACCACAAAAATCACCTCTTGCCTGGCAATCCATCACAAACACGTATTCATATTGTGTGACTGAAAAAGAAAGGGTTCTAAGGAAAGCCCATTCAGTACAAACGGGTGATTCATTTCTATGGGAGGCGCACTCTGTGCATGAAGCCATCATTTAATTAAACCATGTAACATCACCACGGAAATAATATTTCACAGGCAAAAGAAGAGTTTGCATTGGCAAACATTCCTACTCTCGTTCCCTGGTCACTTTAAACTTCTCCATTATTCTGTTTCAGTTCTACTTGAAACAATCCTCTCCTCCTTTTTATTTTTTCTGTTTGGACAACAGACTAAATCAATGACCCCTTAGCCAGCTTCCCTGGGGGCAATCACTAGCTCTCCCCAGCTACATCCCTTCCTGTTCATACACATCAGATCCAAATCCACCTTCCTTAAGCTCCAGACTTTTTTTTCACAGCTTTGTCCATCTCACATTGCTCTAAATGCTCTCTCGTACTTGCAACAATTCCTCTTCAGTTTTACACTTTAATTGACCACAGGAGATGTGTTGGCATCGACTCACTAAAATATGACTGTGCCGGGACTAGCAGATAGACTACAGTGGGAAAAGAAAAATCTTTTTATTTTAAATTCCATTGCTCATCATCATGCCCTTTCAGAAATCAGACAGAATGGCTGGGATGAAATTCCTGCAATTTTTAAGTAGGAAATATTTAGTTCAGATAGTACCTTCAGAAACCTCACCTTTCAAAGCGGACATTTCTTTCCCAGCAGGGGACATTATCCTGAACTTAGCTCCACTGTAGCTCCTCACTGCTACTAGTTGTCAGCCAATCGGGTTTGCACTAAAAGATGTTTCTACACTGTACCAGTATCACTGAAGTGATTTATCTTAATCTTGGCTCATAGAGTAGCCCTTGTGGCATCATTCTAGCCCATGTAATTCAGAATAACCAGAAAATGAGGGTAAGATTTTCTAGGCCCATTTTAACCTTCACTTAACTACACAGAAATGACTTAAAACTCTTCTGCACTTCCCCTGAATGTTGCAGAAACAGAGGAGCTGGTCTAGTAGGTTTCATTTCAAATTTTAAATCTCAATTAAAGGAAAAGAAACAGTTTTAGGGAAAGAGTAAAATTTTTTGAACATCATATTCAGAAAGAGTTGGCTTTAAACCCTCTTTTTAGACTATTTTCTCATTTGGCTGTGCCAAGCATTTATTATTGAGCTGATAGACATGAGACTTGTTAGTTTGCCTAATATAATTTCATACTTTTTCTAGGAGACGGTTTATAACTTAGCTCACCAAATGATAAGATATATTACTCTTTTGAAGCCCTGATGTAATTGTGGAATTATGAACTCTCACTACTTTGATACAAACTTTCAAGAGAATATGTTTTATGTTCAGATGGTTGGCAGGTACAGTACTCCCAGCCCTGTTTCTACAACTGGTAAAAGTTAGAAAATAGAAAAACATATTTTCTGCATCACTGACAAAGTGTTTGGAGGAAGACCTGAATGAACAAGAGGAAAAATAGCAACAGCCCTTACAAGCTTGTAAACCTATAATGAATGTATCTAACCAGTTGTTCAAAATGCTAGTAGTTGATTGTAGAAAATACCTATCATCGACCTTCTTCCATCTCTTATTATTTTTTATTCTCCTGATCCTCCTGCCTTGTTTGCGTCAAATACAGGAAACAGTTTCAAATGGCCAGATTGTTGCTTTGCTATTACAGTTACAGCCCCATGCTTGCAAAGGAAGAGAAATGAGAGGTTTGCAATTTCATTACAGGGCTTCCTCCGATTAGCTGTGGTAATTCGTGATGCCGAGCACTCGTCGTACCAATCTATACACGAGTAATTGAAGAGATTAAAGGACGCGTTCCTGGTCATAACCAACACGCTGGCTAACTTTCACACTGTATTGAAGGCTGTTGAAATTCTGCGTCCTCCTTCTTGTGGCTGAATTTCCACATTATATGTGGGATAGCTTATAGCAAGACAAATATGTATGAGGATAAAAAACAAGGATCTGAATAGCATAAACAGATTAAGAGAAGAATAATTTATGTTAGTTAAGAATTTCAAACACCTATGTTAGAATAAAATAGCATGGCTTTTTTGATTCCACTTTGTACTAATTACTAATATGGACCGAATTTTCTACTAGCAGCTTTAAAAAAAAAGCTTAAAACTCTTTCCAAAAAAGTTAAGCAGTAGAAAGAACATGTTTTTAATTTACCTTGCAAAAGCTCCATTAAATATTTTTTCTACTTCAAAAATTTTTTGCTAAGTTGATGGGAAGGAGTTAGTCACCTTTCTTTGTTGCTGTTGTATAGAAATGTCATTTACAGCTAGATGCCTTTCCATCAATGCATTAATAACTTGTGCTTGTGTATTTTTATGGTATATATTACCATTTTATAATGAAATGTTAAATATTTTACTTGTATTTTAGTTTGATTTGTACTGAGGACTGAGCATTTGTAGTATTTCTGTTTACTAGAATATTTTATTAAAATGAATATTTAAAATCATCCATTGCTTAAAAAGAGTATTGCTATTTTTTTATAATAATTGTCTTCTTTTCAGTACTGTGACCAACATTTATTGTATTGTAGTATAATATTATGGATAGTTTAGGACTTTATGCTACCTTTTGTTTTATAAATTAAAGACTTGTTCCAGACCACTTTTTGTTGGAATGCATCTCTACTCTGACTGTACCATCAATTAGTGAACTTCTCCCTTATAAAATAACCACTTTGGTAGTACCTTCTCAACAACTGCTTTTATTGCTTGCTTTTCCCCAGCACATTCTGCCACATCTATTCTTACCTGGGTCCCTCATATGCTACCTATTTCCCAGTAACACAACACAAAAGAAAAAAAAATATATGGACGAGGAAGTCTCACTGAATCACTTCATGATGCGTGAATTTTTAAAATCTGATATTAGCTGTTAACCGGAATTATGCCATTTTACTTCAAGCTACAACCAACATAGGATGCTTCCTTCTATGCTCTGTCATAGCTAAAATTTAAAGAGAGTGTGTCTCCTTTGGCTCCTCTTACTGCCAACGCATACTTACAGTCACCTCTCAGGCTTTCAGCACTTAGAAGCTTAGAAGGCTGCAAACCATACAAACATATATTGCAACTGCCTCCCTTTTCTATTAATAATACTCAAGACTTAGAATTTTCCCCCTCTGATTATTCAATATACTTGTCACTATACACGGTATTTGTTTATTTCTTGAATTTCTCACAACTTGGGTAATGGAAGTGAATAAAGTATTGCCCTTATATATTCTTTCTAGCACAACATTAAGATTTCATCAATAAAATATGTGATTAAGAACAACTGTTTTTTTACTGGTGCAAAAATAATAATGGGAATATTTTTGTTGATTTTCCCTTAGACTTGCATTTTGTGTGAAATATACTCCTAACAATACTATCAACATACATTTGGCCTAACATAGATTTATTTCTTAAACCCCGCACAAAATCAATCTCCAAATTAAAAATAATCATATTTATTATGAGATTTTCATTAGACAAGAGGTGCTCGTATTTTGTACAAATTTGCTGTTTCTTCTCACTGTCAGCATCTGCTGCCCTTATTGGTATTTCCCACAGAGAAGACCAATTAATGTCCACTGCTGTTCCAGGAGATCATATTGTATGGCTACTAATCATGTTCCAGCCTAGAGATTCTGTGTAATTTCTCCTCACCCTCCCCTTCCATGGTAGTTAACTCTGATGAAATTCTCATTTGGTATGGAAAATTGAAAAGAGCACTTAAGAAATAGTAGCCTAAATCCATGTATACTTTCTTCTCCAATACTCTCACTTATAGCACAGGTTCTTACACAACACTCATCACTACATTATCTAATCCAATTCTGAGTCAAAGTGCTGCCAGGTTTTTATTTTATTTTAAAAGATTATAAATTTAGTTAACCAAATCCAATCACAAATTCATCAAAGTATTACTGCTGAAGGTAAAAGTCTGTGCAATATTACAGATGTGTTTTTGAAGATGTGCTTGTATTTCACAGGACAAGTAGAGGGGATATTTTAAAATCGGATGCCACAAAAATCAAGAGATACTGTTCATTCACATCTATGATTTAAAGTTAAATCCCATCACCCAACTTCATAATTCAAAAGACTTTGCAGTAACAAAGGCAGGTGTTTGGGTAATGATGGTCCAGGTTATAGAGATTCTACAAACTCATAGCAAATAAGGATATTTGATATGTGCCATCTGAGTGCTATGAAAAAATGCATTGGCTTCCTGTTGTTAAAACTGCTAACAAGCCTTTCCTTCCACATTACTTGTAAAATATTTTCCATTGAAGTTCTACAAATAATATATTTTAACAATTCAAACTGGAAGTCATAAGACATGGTTTTTGAAACCTTTACTTTTTTTTTTCTAGGCAAGCGGTCTTGTACACTGCTGTTACGAGCTGTGCTTTGATCAGTTGCTGACCTCAAGATAGTAAACATTATTGTTAGAGCTGTTAGAAGCTGACAAGCAACTAAAACAAACAGTGCCATTTCTGTTAAAACCCTACTTTTTAGATTTGTAATATTTTATCTATTAAGGAAAACTGTAGAGCAAATCTTAGAAATAAATTATTTATCTATAAACTAATTCATCCATCATATCCATTTTTTGAAAGATCTTTCAGACAGTCCTGCCATAGGTTTCTGTGGGCCCAGTTCCTCTGCTGCCCACTGTGGTGCCAGCATCGCCTGCTGGACACAACAGACAGAGATGGCTCCTTCAGTGGCCCTTCACATGGAAGGACACCACTGAGAGACCTCAGCAAGATGCGACCAGCCCCAACAGAAGCCACACCCAACAGGAAGCTCCTTCGACTGATCAGCTCCTGGTTAAAGTAGCCCTGGCTGCACCCACCACCTCAACCAGAACCACCTGGGTGAGGGCAGAGCCACAGAGACAGAGGTGGGCCAGGTCCCGCCTCTGGAACATGAAGCCAATAGGAAAACCAAAACATTCTACTAGGTTGTGACTCATCCACAGGTCAACTCCAACTCAGGGCCCACAGCTCAAGCCCCAGCACTTCTATACTGAAGTTGGAATTTTTCTTATCTAAGTTCCACAATATAAGTACACAAATAAATGAGCAATACATCCCAGCACTGGCAGCCACTTAAGAATGGATGAGCTGCTTTCTATGACTGCTGCCTCTGTAACAGCTATAGATTCTGGCTCAACCAAGAAGATGCTTATCACTGCTTGTTTTAGGGATGTGGCAGATCCTCCTAGGATCATGTCCCACAGGAATGTGCAAGGCTTCAGAAGTCTGGGACTTTGACTCACTCAAAGCAGTATTTATATGAAGTCTGGATTCGAAATAAAATTCTGTGAATGAAATAGCCCTATATTAACAGTATGTATTATAGACAACCAAGCAAAATATCAGACATGAGTATAAAGCAGTTCTTAAAGTTGCAAGTGACTTTAAATACCTGATTAACAAATAGAGAAAAAATATAAATAATTGTTGTGCTTTTTCTTTTCTTCTTCTTGTCTACCAGTTAGCATATTCTTTAAGTTTTGCTTCATGATCCAAGCATAAAAAGTAAAATGAACAGATTAATAATGCGGCTCTCTCCAGAAGAATGTATATATGAACAATTACATTATGTGGTACTGCTGCACTAAAATCAATTTAACTTGCAAGTCCGTGTGAATGCACAAAAAGTGATCTTGCCCATTTCCCAAAGATTTAGCAGGCACTATGCTGCTGTAAGTTGTCCTGTTATGCAAATGTTACTATTTTACAAAATATCCTGTAAGATTTTTTTCTGCAAATATGAAGTTTTACAAACAATTCAAACCAAAGTACATTTGTCCAATAAACTATATTTGTCAAATAAAACCCCTACATTTTGTGATACACAATCCTTTCTTGTGCTTGCTTGCATATTTACTAATTCACAAACTCAGCAATTTGTGATTGCACTTCCAGTGAGAAATAGTGAAGTTGAATGGCATCATTATTTACATCTCTGCCACTTCTCATGTCACTTACTGCTTTAGATAGAGCTAAATTTTATGTTTCTTTATGGTTGGATTTATAGTAAGCTATCTACCTCTCTCTTCAAAGGATGTATGTATAAAAAAATATTTATATATTATTCCCCAATAACTACTTGGAAAGTTGACACAGTTTTTCTCCCCAAATTTCTACAACTACAACATTAAAGTAATTATTAATTTCTCCCAGTATAAAAAAAAAGGTCTTGGAATATGTAGGTCAAACCAAGGAGTTTAATGCAAGTTCTTTTTTTTTTTTTTTGGGGGGGGGGGGGAACAAGTTAATGTTATTACTGTATTTTTTATGGTGGTCTTTTCTTTATGTTTTATTTAAAATGTTAATGGAGTGTATCTGCAATTCAGACAATTTATCTTTAAATCACTGTTCTCCAGAATAATGCACTGTGAGCACTGTAATACATGGGCAAGTCCTCTTAAAGAACATGCATCAATTCTCTTCCCTTCTGAAGCACACTGCAAATGCCCTCTAACAGGGCACAGCAGCATTACATAAATCATCTTATATGAAAAATTAACATGACATCAAATATTTATAAATATTAATGTGTATGTTAATATAACCAAAGCTGTAACAAACAATCATAACCTTGCCAAGTTTCTTAGGACAGGCGCCGCTGATAATGATATCCATTATCTCTGGAGGAACACGCAATTATGAAAGTATACATGGGATGCTATATTGTTATCTGCTTTTAAGTTCATCCATTAAACACTCCACCTCACATTGGATGTTAACCCCCCTCTTAGCTCTTTGTCAGGTACTATTCTGTGTATTTACACATCCATGTGAATGAAAAATGAATAGCTGTTAAATGTATACAATTTCCCTACCTCATTAACACATGTATTTAATTTCATACCATACATTCCCTTGCTCCGTGGCAATTATACCTTATAATGCCTGATATCTACCTAGCTACCTTTCTGTCTCACAATCCATCCCTCTATCACATACACAGCATAGCTCACATAGGAATTTGTGAACTCCTTTGATTTCTTTTATGTTGCATTTATAACATTATGATTAAAGCTGTGTCAGTATTTACAGTAGCAACTTTAACTTTTGTGGCTTAATAATTATTCTGTAAAAATTAATATCATGCCTAAACATAAAATACAGTAGAATACATTCCATTGTGATAAAATTTGATCAGTTAGTATGAATTTCAAGCACTTTTGTTATAATCACTTATGTAACATTGTAGTGATGCAGAAGAACATGTTAAACCAACACCACAGACACGGTGTTTCTCAGACAGACATGACTAGAGGTCGTACAACTGTGCCTAGCACACGTGCAAAAGACATTATGTCACAGAAAACTTCCTTAAAGGTTTAAGATGCACAGCCAAGGCTGTGATGCTGATTACCATTTACAGTGAAGTCTTCACCTGAGCTGAACCATGAGTTGTGCCTCTTTGTAATACATACATTCAAATATGCACAAAGACTTCTTCCAATTACTTATTTTTCAAAAAGATCGTGATAAAAACAGACTCAGTAAAAACAGCCACTGAAATACTGTACACTGTCAACATCTTTTATCATTCAAGACAAAATAAAAATAGGCAGCTTTATGTAATAACATCCTCTTCCTTATGATTATTACAGTACTATTATTAGATGAGACTATAGTGAAGCCCATTTCAGAAGTTCTTTGAGAAAATAAGGTTTAAAAACCAGGCTTAGCAGCTAGAATATTACAATATTTATTTCACCAAAGTGCAAAGAAGGTAAAAGGCAGCCCAGAAGGCCAATCACATCCTGGGCTGCATCAAGAGAACTGTGGCCAGCAGATCAAGAGAGGTGATTCTGCCCCTCTACTCTGCTCTGGTGAAACCTCACCTGGAGTATTGCGTCCAGTTCTGGAGCCCCCAGCACAAGAAAGATGTGGACATATTAGAGCGTGTCCAGAGGAGAGCCACCAAAATGATCAGGGGAATGGAGCATCTCTCATATGAAGACAGGTTGAGGGAGTTGGGGCTGTTCAGCCTGGAGAAGAGAAGGCTCCGCGGGGACCTTATACTGACCTTCCAGTACCTGAAGGGGGCCTACAGGAAGGCAGGGGAAGGTCTATTCACAAGGGTTTGTAGTGATAGGACAAAGAGTAATGGTTTTAAGCTAGGAAAAGATAGATTTAGGTTGGATATTAGAAAAAAGTTCCTTAACATGAGGGTCATAGAGCACTGGAACGGGCTGCCCAGAGAGGTGGTGGAGGCCCCATCCCCGGAGTCATTCAAGGTCAGGCTTGATGAGGCTCTGAGCAACCTGACCTAGGTAGATGTCCCTGCTTGTGTAGGGAGGTTGGACTAGATGACCTCTAGAGGTCCCTTCCAGCCTGAAACATTCTATGATTCTAAAAGACTCACCCAAACTGGAAAAAAAAAAAAAGGGTATAGCTCAGCCAGGTATCACCTGGAAGAAGGGACTCCAGTGAAATCATCTTCCAGTGTTGCTCTGTCACATAAACCTCATGTCCTTGCAGTGCAGTTACTTTCAAAAGCACATGTAAGAAACTGGAAATATTAGGATTTAAGTGATTCACTCAGAAGAGCTAGCAACTCATAAAGCAGGAACTGAGAGCTGCTTCCTTTTTTAAAACTATCTAGGTTTGGATAAGTCACTTAAGATGTGTTCTCAGTATTGCATTGACTCCTCTGATATTCCAAAAGCATGAAGAACTTGGTGGGGGGCAGGGGGGGCGGGCCGGAGGGAAAGCGCAATAAAAACTCCTGGCCTGACTGATCTTGTCACTTCAAATAAGAACATAGACTGGTTTAATGCTTATATTCCATACACTTTTAAATGTGATTGTCTATTGTAAAATATGGAAACCAATACTTTCTATTAACTGTGAAACAAGACAAAACCAAAACTGAGCCTGAACTTAGAAAGTTAAAAAATTTTCAAAGGAAACACCTTTTTCAGGGTATTTTCCCCTTTAAGTTTGGCTACCAAGTCCTGAATTAAAAGGTATCACAATTCCAAAACCAATGCTGGGATATTTAGAGAAGTTTTTCCTCTCTCTCCTTCTCCACTTCCCCCCTTTAATTATTTACTTTTAAAAGGAGTGGTGGAGGGACTTGTAACATAAGTTTCAGGATTTAAAGAATTTGATGTAGTTACAGGTGATATCCCATACCATGGGCAATTTAGGATTTCTTTTTTTTGCTTGAGTTTTTATTGATAAATGGGATTGCTGTTACTTTTGCCAATGTAAAAGCTCACTTAATTGTTATTTATAGAGCTACTTTGTAATTCATCCCATTTCAAGTCTTCAGTAACCACTAAACTTTATTCTATAATTATGTAAATATAAAGAAACTAATTTTTTATAAGACAATTATTCATACACTATGATTTTAAGACAGCAAATAAGAACAGCAATTCAATATACATCTCTGAGATTAATTGTACTATGCCGGTCAATATCCTTTTAGTACAGTATGAATAAATGTATTTTTTAAATAAAAAAGACAACTAAAGAATTATTGTGTGTATGCCTCAAATGTAAATCATTATATAAATCAAAGCATGTAAAAGTGTAGACACCAAACCTAGATGCTCTTGTTTTCATTTTTGTCTCCTGTTGATATTTGAGAATGCCAGATATATTTGGCTTTCTGGTATTACTACTTTTTTGACATAACCATTCAGTCATTTGCTTATAATTGCTCTTGTTTTTTTGAAAAAGAGGTGGCATTAGTGTATTTGTAGATTATATGCCAGAAATTCAAATTTCAGAGCCCATGTTATCTCTTAGGATTATAAAACAACATGCACAGAGTGTAAAATACAAGCCCTTTTCTCACATAAAGATGTCAATCTGAATAGGGCCTTTTTGCATATGCAGTTTTAATCTTTACTTCTAAAAAATCAATATTTGTCAAGTAAAAACGTCACTCTTGACTGAGGTTATAAACCAGCAGTGTATTTTCCCTATTACATAAAATGATCAGTACAGTTTTTCTTAGCAATTAGTTTTGTACTTCCTAACCTTTCCTTCAGAATATCGCAAATGGAGAGTCAAAACTCTTTGCCAATATGCTCACAATAGCATCTAATCCCCACAGTTAAACAAGAGAACATGGATTTAGTAGCTCCCACATATTTGTGCAGCTTCCTGAAAGGGCTATAGTCTAGTTGAAGTGATTTGGTATTTTCTCAGTAACGTTATAAAACAAGAAAAATTCTGTGATATTCTTTCTTTTAAGCAAGCCTCTTTTAATGTCACAGTCCTCTATATTAATTTCCAAGTGAATAAATGCCATATTCCTGTACTCTAGATACACTTTTATTAATGCAGAAAACTAACTTTTTACATATAAAACCCCTACTCATACCCCAAGTAGTGTTTTTGGTCTTATATATTCTTGGATTAGTATTAATCATGTCAAAATAGAAAAGCTTTCACTAATTTTACTAATATACTTAGAAGTTAGTGCATAAAAAGACTGATTGAAAAAGTATTTATATAAAGAAGAGAGGCTAGATTAAAAATCACAGATTTACTTTTAAAAAAGTTTTGGTCCCTTTCTTACTGATGCAGAGGTGACTTTCAAATTTCGGATTAATGTGAAACTCTCTCTGGATAAAACTGTGATATTTTAAAAGCATATCTTGTATATAATTTGTACATTTTTTAAAAAGAAAAGCTACAAAAGTGACCGCTAAAGATACACATATTTTCTGATTCCTCTGCAATGTCATTTCCTCATAGTATTGAAAAGACTGAAGCAATTTTTAGACAAGTATGCACCATGACAAAAAACACTGGAAGTTCTTACTGAACTAAAAAGGCTCATATTAGACTTCACAGATAGTTCAGAAAATGCCATTGAAAGTATGGGTTTAGAAAAGAGAATTATTCTGGAAGTACATATCCCTTTTCAAAAGTGGCCAGTGTGGTACCTGAGTGATTTAATTTAGGTATGGCAAGAAAACAAATTATTTGAAGCATGAGGAGAAATATGGATTTTACTTAAATGAGTGGAGAAACAGCCGGTCTTGTGCCACGGTGGATTGTATTAAAAAACCAGCTGAAACTGGGTTCAGGAATGAATAAAGGATCTAAGGCTAATGGAAACTAAACATGTTACTAAGGTGACATACTTCATCTTGGTGGGACAGCTGTACTGTTATTGAAACATCCTAATTCAAGTAACCTATGGTGTGCTATTGCTCAAAAGGCAACTTGCTTTCTCCGCTTGAAAGGCACTAAATTGCTGTAATTGCTAACAGGAATAATGCAAGGAGCAGAAAAGGATGTGTTTTGCAGAATACAGAATTAGGATAGGGACAAGAAATAAAGTTATAAAACCTAAGAATATTTTTGATGTTTTCCTTTCAACAAAGATTACAAACTAGCCAGCTAACACTGCACTTCTATATAATTACATTGCTAAATGTAAAATCATGCTTATGAAGTCCTTAACACCAAGGAATCCGCTTCAAGAGGGAGAGTGTTTTCACAGTGGCAGGAAGGTGTCAGTGATATGGTTTACCCAAAGAAAGTGAGATCAGCAGTTATTATCTGGAAAGCAGGGGCTTTCTTCCAGAGGAGCTGTGAGGTTAGACATAGGCTGTGGGAGACTTCTGTTCTAAATAAGAGAGGGCCCTATCACTCTGTTTCAGCTGATTAACACATGTGACAGTAATCTTCAGTCTCCTGTTTTCTAATTGTGTTTTTGAATTTTTGCTGTTGTGCTCCATTAGCTCAAGAACTTTGTTAAGCATAGATACATGGTTAAGTAAAGGCTCTAGCTTTTGTATACCCAAGGAAATAACAATCAGAAAGATGATATGAGATCAGAATTCATCTATGTTCCTTCCTTGATTATTTCATTTCCCTGCTCTTCTCTCTTTGTCAGTATTTACTTAAAATGTTTCAGGCCTCAAACTTAGTAAGGTAACATCTAATACTGTCACTCAGCACATGATAAGGCTTGGGCTAAGTATACATTACAAGGCATTTTGTGAATGATGACCTTTCTCGGGGCATTCAGGATGGATCTTTGCACTCGGGTTCCTGCTGTATAGCTCACAAAATACTATCTAGATATGATTGATTGATTTGCTGATTATTTTTCTGTTGGTCCTAAAAGTGAGCAGACTGAGGTAGAAGAAACAGTCAAGAGAGAAATATTGGGAAGTTCTCTTGATGTAGTGTCTGAAGTTAACAGTTTTAATTTGAAATGCCTTCAAAGTAACAAAGTGCCTAAGTTTTCTGGCAGATTGGAATGGAATGAAAAGGGATACAGAATACACAAATTTATGTGAGTCTCACTTTATCAATGTTAATAACATTTCACTTCTTTCCTTTAGATCTCAATTTGTATTTGTAATCTAAATCCATTTTAGCATTTATATATAAAAAATACATTTTCACTTGAAAGATATTCACCACAGCTCTTGCTGACCTAACTCAGGGAAGGGCAATGCCATTCCTCCTATAGTAGAGATGGTGCTTCAGGAACAGTCAAGTATCCTAGTGAGACGATGAGTTTCCAAACAGCAGTCTCCATCGGCCAGCCAAAGCAGCCAGCTAGAGACCAGATACTAAAGTAAACAGAAGTATTGGAAAA
Source organism: Eurystomus gularis (assembly GCA_013400335.1). NCBI lineage: Eukaryota > Metazoa > Chordata > Aves > Coraciiformes > Coraciidae > Eurystomus > Eurystomus gularis. Next base: position 31,843 of record VZZY01016226.1, read on the forward strand.
AAAAAAAACAAACAAAAGGGAGAGGAAGCTAGATTGGATCTAAAAAGCAACATTAATAATGCATAAGAAGGAAAATGGACACAGGGAAATTTCTTCAGAGCCCAGCTATATTACCTAGTGACAGATTCATTGTTACCAATACGGCAGGATTTCCCCCCTGCCCCAGAAGGTCATAGTTTAAGTTTTGCCTGCAATCTGAAGTAGGACTATGTCCATATTTCCCTGCATCAACCAAGAATATTAATGCTGGGAATGGGGGGAGGGGGGTGGGGGCTTGTGGAAGTTGTAAAAACCAAAGACAAGTCCAGCTGTTGTGAAAAAAAATATGTCTCAGGCTAGGACTGGGATGAAACTGGAAACACACTTCCTGGAAAAATTTCTGATCTTCTGGAGTGTAGAGTTTTCAGAGACTGTTTAATCATAAACCAATACTGTTAAGTCACTATGCTGAATAAAGGCACTGGTACCTCTCTCAGGCCACTCAAATGCATTGCTGTTGATGGCTGTACACAAAACCCACATACTCAAAGGAGCCTAACTAGAACTGTGCATTTAAAATTGCTAGAGTGGCTGTATACATGAAACAGTTTTGGGAAAAAATTGAGGCTAGCACTCTAAATCCTGGTTCAGGGGATCGCATTTAGCTCTGCTCTTAGGCTCGCTATACTCTGCCTGCAGCTTTGCACAAAGATTACTTAAACATCACTTTAAAATTAATACTCCCCTCTTTTAAAGCCTTCTTTTACAACAGTTAATTATCTTGTGAGTTACAAGTACAATTGTGGTTTGACGTATTAATATACTGTAAGTATGGTAATTTCTACTGCTTGGTACATACTGAAATGCAAACATTCTTTAAAAAAGCCTCTGGGACACTCACAACTTTTCACCACTCCTCTGTCTGGCCATGCAGTGTCCAGACAGAAGCTTTATAAAATAATAGATGTGGAAGCTACATTTAAAGCTTCATTTGTGTAATCTCAGAACTGAATTAAACCAATAATACTTTTAATGCTTTTTTTTTAACTACAGACCGAAAAAAAAACCAGTTGTGAAAGTTTTGCAGCTCTCAAAACTCATGAAAACAGTGTTCTCAGCAGACCTGTAATGCACCAAGAGTATAGTGGGTTTAGTGTTTTTAGTCTCCAAGCAATTTCTCAGTGTCCAGAAGTATAAACTTGAACAGGAGATGAGTAATTCTTTAGATGCTGAAACCTGTTGGGACTATGCTGAGTCTTAACAATTAAAAATAATTCTTCTGGTGGATGTCCAGAAACAAGTTGGATTCTGAGTCAGTACTGCCTTTATGAATAGCACAGCATATTAAAGTACTCATTTTTAATACAAAGCAATAAACTGCATCTTTTCCCAAATGACCCTAACAACTAATTTTCTATAGATTTACACTTGAGATCCCTGGATGAAACCCTTTTGTAATCAGTATAATGATACACAAACAAAAAAAGCTCAACACTTCTTTCCCCTAAAGCTCAGCAGCTCGAAACACTGAAGTTGCACATGAAGCACTGATAATTATTTCTCTGTGGTTACATCAGATTTAATATGGCTACACAGGTCAACTCAGAGCATCACAATGACCAAGTACAAGCTTATCGTACCAAAGGTCATGCAAAACTGTCCCTGCATTGAGAGCTATTTTGTCCTTCTTGTTTATTAATGATGATCTATCTATACTAATGGATTTAGCTTGTAGAGGGACTGGGGAAAGAATGAGAGTCACTGTATCTCAGCCTCCATTCTTCATTAATATTAATATCATCTTCAGCTATAGCATATTGGTATGATACGTGCTAAGAACTTACAGGACAAAGAGCTCCAGTGCTTAACAGGCACATGTATTCATTTTGAGAATCAAATACACTCTGTAATATGTTATTATTCTGAATTACTAACTATGGCCTTATATGTTAACAAAGAACTTTGTTTCAGTAACGTCTCGTCAGACTTCATAGTCTGAAAGAGACAACATAAGGTTAGATGTTTACTACATGAAAAATAAGAGTTTTTTTTTAAAAACACTAGTATATTTAAAACAAAAAGAAAATATGTCTGGATATCAGTAATGCAGCCCCTATGCTTAAAAAGCTTCCAGTTTGTTTACTATGATTTTAGCCACATAAATGCTGCAGATTCAACCCCAAGTCCCACAAGAAGTCCCATTAAAAGCAGTAGAAGTATACACATCTGTCAGGATAATCTGTGTGGATAAGCATCTCAGCCTTAATTCTTACTTTTGTAAATCACAGGGATGTGCAATGCTCTGCATTCCTGTCACTACAGTTAGGTAATTGAATTTACTAGCCAAACCTCTTGAATGTTCTCACAGAGATTCCTGAAGCAGGAAAGATAGTTCATCATATAACTCTCAGTGTAAATATTTATCAATTACATGTTTAAATGTTGGATGTACTTTTGGAAAAAACAAACCACCAACCAACAAAAATCCTTCCGAAAAACCCTTCTAAAAAACCAAACCCAAAATACTTTTCCATAAATGTCTATTAATTAGAAAAGAAAAAAGGGATACTCAGGGATCTCATACACCTGGGTTAACTCTACATTAATAGAGAGTAATCTCCAGAAGCTACCTTTCAACCTCAGTAACTACATATAGGCAATTTTGGAAGAGAAGAGCATGCTAGGGATGAGAAAAGTGATGGAGGAAAAAAATAAAAACTGAGAAAAAGATTAAACTATAGTAATTTTTTTTTTTAAAAAAGCCATTTCCTTATCTTACCCTAAATGGTGATCGTGAAAACAACGTGGGATGGGAACGTACCAAAAGTAACCTGACATTGCATGCAAATGCATTCTATTAAAAGAGAAAAGTAATAAAATACACAAAAAGGAAATTGTCATATCAGTCACTGGACTCCTCAATATTATAGCAGTAGTCCTGGATAGTCTTTTTTCTAAAAAGAAAAGTTCCATTGCTGAGAAGAATTAAGACAAGGTTGAATGTTTAATTTTGGATAACAAAAAGGTGCCTAAAAGGCAATTAGAAAATTAATAAATAGAATTCATAGTTTGCTATAACTTGATTTTCATAAATCACGGTGAAATAGTTTCCCTCTGTTAGAATATAGCAATTTAAAAGAATCTTAATCTGTTTACTTTCTTCTACTTACGCTAAAGTTTTCTATTTACCTACTAGTAATTTGGGGCTATCTCTAGTTTGCTGTGTAATTTTCTTATTTTAATTTCATCTTTTATCTGCATACACATAAATGTTACTTATTTAAATTGCTATTTTTTTCACTGTTGCTTCTTGACAAGAAATATTCATATTTAACTCATGTTGAATATGTTCAATGTTCAATATTCTTATATCAGAAAGCCTATGTTGATGATAATGTCTAGAAATTTTAGTAAAATTTGAACAAGTCCATGCATTTTAGAAATTCCTATTGCAAAATAGATACAGAAGGATAAACTGAAAATGTAAAAAGAGGAACAGCTTTTAATACCACATACAACACAACAATGTATGTGCAGAAAATAAACACTTCATATGAATTACCATTTCAATGTTTTGTAAACTAAAGTAATATATGCTTTTCATTATTTTAGTAAAATTAAAGAATTGGTTTACAGCAGTATCTTTAAAATTTCATATTGTTCAAGCTTGTTTAGGCATGGCAAATCATTTCAGCATGACGAATGCTTATGCAGCAATCCGAGATACTTATAGATACTAAGAGAAACAGATACTCTCATTTTTATGTAAGCCATTATTGGAATTTACTTGTAAGAAATCTGACATACTATGTCCTATTGCTTTAATATAAGCTATTAGAACTTTTTTTTTTTCTGTATTATGTGGGATTCACAGGAGCAAACATAGTTGCATAATATGGTGAAAGCGCAAAGATTTATAGCATATATGTAAGTGAAGACAAGTGAGCGGATGTTTGACCTACACTTGGACAATCTAAAGAAAACGGTAGTAAGTTAAAAGATGTTGGGAAATCCCACTAAAATATCTACAAACATATTTTGTAAAATGTTTTTAAAAGCAGTGACTGTTTACTTGACAGCCATGTAAGGAATTTTGAGTTTTAGAGCTTGTTCCTTCATTGCGTCAGTCCAGCTTTATATCAGTGTAACTGTATTGATTTCACTGGACTTTTCAGCAGCACTGAACTTAGCAGAGAGGCGGGTCAGGACTGTGAGAGACGTGGCATTCATCAGCAAGGGTGAGCAGCTCACTGCTAAAGTGAAGGGAATTTGATTACCTGTTACAGATGCTGGAATTTCAGAAAGCACTTCAGACCTGTAACACACAATTCTTTCCTTCTCATTTGTTAAAAGCAACCCCTTGCATTCATATTGAAAGAAAAAAAAAAACTCCAAAATGATCATTCTCTGGTATAACTCTTCATACTATTGTAGTACAATAGCGACTTGAAAGTCACTCTGGGTTTAGTCATCTTAGACTGTAATGGGTTTTTTAAGCTGATCTCTGCTCCCAGAGACTTTATCTTCTGTTCCCTTTTGATTGAAAAATTGATGGGATTTATCTGTCTAAAGAGGGAAAATACATACAAATGTCTCAATTTTAAATGAAGGTGTTTCTGCATTTACAGGAAGTAAACATATGTTTGTTTTCATAGGCTTCACTAAAGCTGGTTTCAAGGTACCCACAAATGCCAAAGTATTTATGGCGTTGGGTGTTTATTTTTCATTTATTTGTCTATTTGGTGGTGATGATGGTGTGTGTGTGTGTGTGAACACCAGCATCAAAACTAGCAGTTCTTCGCTACACAGAAGAATTATTATTATTTATTTCAAATACATATATGACCTCTGATAGAGTTTAAAACTAAGAAACATAAATGGAGAAATATAAAAGTATCAAATATTTTGGGAAATATTTGCTTTTTATCCCTTTGTCAGTAGGTCTTAATGTTAAACTAAGCATCAGGGAGGAAGCTTCAGAATTATTGCAACGAATTTTAGAAACTCTCTTTTTATAGAAGCCAAACTGACATCATTTCTTATGTGAGTTCATTCTAATCTTTATGTGAGCAATAAACAGCCAATAATGTCCTTTCTTTTTTGTAGACAAGCACTTAGAAGTATTAAATAAGAGTGGACAGGTCCTCTCATTTAATAAAATAATTATTTCTCTGAGTGTGGGAAAAAATTTCATTTGTACATTTGCTTTTCTTCTTTAGCAAGCAATTAGAAACAAATGTGTGACACTATTTCTCTCTGAAAAGCAACTATTTTTCTAAGTAATGGCTGTGGAGAAGAATGCATGCTCAAGGTGAAATAAAAGATGAAACTTCCTATGGGATACATCCAAATTTGAACATTGTAGGGATACCGTCTTGGTATTTTATCACCATCACTTTTCTTTTTCCTAAAGCTGAAAACTGTCTCTTTCTTCTGCCATCATCAATAAATTTCCTTACACATTTGTGTGTTAGGTGACAGAGATGACTCCTCTGTGGTGCTTGACTTTTTCCAGGAAAAGGTATTCAGATGGTCATTCTGTCCTCTGTGGTTAGGCCAAGGATTGCACCATATCCTGTGTGATTTTCTTAATTTCAAGAAAGCAAAGCCAGCAAATGCATAAACCCCCAAACTCTCCAAATTGCAGAAATTTCTGCTGTTCACTATCCAGAAGCTCTCCTGAAGCAGTCCCATGTGCTGCTAGAAGTGAGATTGCTACTGCATGTACATGCTGTTATCTGACTACTGAATTCTCCTAGATTCCCAAAGATCATTGTTTTCAGGTACAAATTACCATGCCATAAGCTGAAACCACACAAAGGTTCTTTGACCATTGTATTTTCAATACACTTTGAATCTGCAGGAGAGAGTGTAGGAAATTTACCGGTTATACTAGTGAAGTATTTTGTTCATTTATTTTAAATTCAAAGAAAAATAATGGAAAATTATTCCAGTAAGACAACAGAGAAACTCAGAAAACATGATTTTAAATGTTACTATAAAAACTAGGCATGTAAATGATCTTCCTGAAATATGTAATGGTACATAAACCAGTAAGACATCTTTTGGAATTTTAAGGGATATCAGTATACCTGAAATCCATGTCTATGGACATATACATACAGCATGCTGCTTTACCCTCTCTAGCCCTTCTCCTCCCACAATTTTGTAAAGAAGAAGAAATGATGCGTTTTATCCATGTGTTCTAGTCAGGATAATACCCTTTTTTTTTAAAGTTACAGATATGAAGGCTATAAACAAGCACCAATGCAAAACTGCTCTCATGACTGAGGATAAATTCAGAATATTGCTGTTAGTAAACAATTAATCCTTTGATCTCGTTCACTGGCTCTTTATCTGACTCATGCTAAATGTGTCAACTGCTGTGCCTAAGAAAATACCATCATATGCATTCACTAGTATAACAGGAGAGACTGAAATGAGTAGTTTTAGATCATTTAATTAGGTTATAGGGTTTTTAATATAATTCAGTAAGTATGTGAACTTTTAACTTGTGTTAACTCAATTTCCTCATGCTTTCATTTACCATTTGTTGGGGACATTACTGTGATTAGCCAAAGTCCTTCCAGTTCTTAATGTTCTCAATAAATTCTGGTTTAAATTGACTGTCACTTTCTCGCTATAATAAAGTAGGTATTTGACATCTCAGAAGGAACCAGACTGCTGTTTATTACATTTTCTTGAAGAAATTTTTTCTAGCTCCACAAAATCAACAGAAGTATAGTTATACTAGAGATTGCAATGAGTAGCCAAAGCAGGTAAGTGGGCTGGACAAGTACATGCTCAGACATTTTCAAAATTCTGATTCTTTTGGGAATTAAAATGATGCTTGTTTGACAAGCTAAATAACACTACATTCATATTTAATTGTTTTGTTAACTGAGTTAATAGCAGTGTCTGAACTCCCTGAGAAAAACCAAAATATCCAGCTTGTCAGCAATATATATCCACTGTTATGAGATACAAATGCAACAGCAGTGTTCTTTTTCTGTTAAGTTCAAAAGATTTGTGTGGGCCAAGTGCCTCGAAAGCCAATCTGCCAAACTGCAAAATGGTACACTAAAAATTCTGAAAATTTATGTATACAAATTATCTGAAGGCTTTTCTATTTTTTTTTTTTTTATTAAAGCAATTCTAAGATATATTCGTAACTTATTTGGTCAAGTAAAGATCAAGAATGACATATGGGATAGTAAGAGAGGAGATTCATAGCCCTAAGTCTTTCAGTTCCTTATAATACTGTATATTCACATCACAGACATGTATCTTGCAAATATCTGTACTTTGCAATCATGGCCTACGCAGTGCTCAAAATGTGTAGGCAAATAATAGTGTGCTAGACTGCATATTTTGGAGAACAAATTCTGCCTTCATATGAACTCTGCGTACTGGATTTTTTTTTCCCCACTATTGCACTTTTTTTTCATTCTATTTTGGCTCCCTCTCTCTAGACTTGACCTCCAGTATGTCTTAATGAAGATTCCCCGCACATTTCGTCACTTGTGGCCCTCTTAATTCATCTCTGATTTATTTTCCAAGGCAACACATTTTGAAAAGTGACAATCTCCTGTCCATCCTTCCTAGTAACTAGATCTGCTTGATAATGCCAACTTAGTATTTCCTAAGTCTCTTGCTCTTTGTTTTCCATAGCTTCAGATGAAGAGCATACCTCTCCCCTGAAACAAATCCTTCCTCTGCATTTTATATTGCCTCATTTTTTTATATTTCCTTATTTATTTAATCAAGAGTCACAAAAACAGGAGCCTCCAGTTTAATGTCTGTATTCATGCTCAGGTTCTTAGGACCCTAGTGTTCTAAAATACTAATCTCCACTGGAAATCTTGAATGTTAAGCACTTTTCAAATACCAACTCTACTATAAAGGGCTTCAATGTGGATTTAGATCCTAAGATCATGTTGCTATTTTATTTTTCATTTTGCCCCACCCCACATTTACCTTTTAATATTTTTTCTTCAAACAGTGCTTTGACTTTGGCAATTTCTGAATCATTCTTATGCCATTATCCATTCCCTATTAAAAAGAAAAAATAATTCTGCCCTCCCACAAAAAATGTTTTTATATTCAGTATTTTTATAGTTCCAGGCTTATTTGTTTTTATGTGAGCCATTTTTCTTTCATACCAATACAAAAGGAGCTGCCTTCTGACATCTATCTTCTTTCATTCTTAGCTTCATCAACAATAAAACTAGAAATAGTCTATATGAATAAAATACAACAAAAAGAAATCGTCCTGTATTGTGTCTTTTTTCTTTTTCTACAGTTCATTGCACCATACAGCTCTAAACCAAAACCAATAGTTATCTAAAGATTTTGATATTAAGTAGCTGAAATTTAACAGAATAATTATACAAAGAAGGAAAACACTGTTTTACATTAGACTTGTAAAATAAATTCACAAGATTGGCTTAATTTGCACATAAATTTTCATAATAGTAGACTTTTCTTTGGGAAAAGTACAAGTTTTCTATCTATCTGCCTGCTGTACTACTGTAACATAGCAAAGGAGAGTTAGACTCTGCAAATGCTTCTGAATGTTGTATTTATGTATTGAAGTATTTAGTACAAGAAGGAAGGAAGTAGATAAAGGAGATTTACCTGCAAATGGAAAGACAGAATTGCATTAATGTGAGCTGGCTCTCTAGCTGGGATTTTTTAATTTGTATTGGAACTTTCATTTTGGCAGGATTCTCAAGCTCACAGCTTACATAACTTTTTTTTTTTTTTT
>VZZY01016228.1:0-33555 GCA_013400335.1 Eurystomus gularis
GCTCCTTGGAGGGCTTCTGCTTCCCCAGTGTGACATTTTCACTCCAGCGCTTTTCTTCGGCATCCCCTCTTTGAGCGTCTCCATGTTTTCCTGCCCGATGGGTGATGTCCATGGCTCCTTTCCAGTGTCAACACCTGGTTAGAGCCTTTTCTGCTGCATTTATTTTCTCCAGCTGGTGGACAGAAAATCCAAGATGCTGAAGATGTTCACAGTCTCCTTTTGAAACTCACATCTGCAGTGTTATTTCATGAAACAGTGAGTTATAAACCCCCAGAAACCCAATTAAGTTTTTCTAACAGCCATAGCTCTTCTCCTCCTGTTTGCCGCCCGGCAGTTCCCCTGGTTCTGCAGCTCTGGCTTGTTTTGCTCTGTGCGGCAGCAGCCTTGTCACTGGCAGCTGGGCTGAGCTTTTTTTGAGCGAGGCTGTGCCAGCATTCCTGTGGCCCTCTCTTGGCTGCAGCTTCGCTTCGTCCCATAGAGCAAGGGTGAAGGGATGAAAGTCAGGCCAGAACCTCAATGGTAATGGGACCAGAAAAAGGGGCTAGTACCTCAGCATACAAGCTGGACATCAGAATATGATCTGGTTTTATGTTAATTATATGCCCTGCTGGATTACCCCTCCTGTCCACAACTTTTCTGTGTCAAATGCAGGCAGAGAAGTGCTGCGCTGAAGTATCCAGCCTCTGCCTGCTGTTCCTCGCCACTCCCCAGGTGGGGACACAGCCAGCAACTGATGTTTTATTGTCCTGCACTTTGCTCCTTCCCTGAGCTACATGGGGACACGGGGACGTGAGGATGCACACACTTTGTGGCCATCACGGTGCTGCTCTGGGGGTGCTGGGTCAAGTCCTTCAGCTGTCTACCCTGCTGCCTGTCCCAGAGCCATCACCCCAGAACAGCCCCTCTCACCCTGGCAGGGGAAGAAGAGGATGTTTCCATATATCTGCATCTCTCTTTTTTATCCGAATTCTGTTCCTATAACTCCAGGCTTATGTCGGGCAAGACACGCAGTGCAGTGGGGGTGGAAGATATTTAGGCACAGCGTTTGAGGATGGGCATGTTAAAATGAAGTATTTGCAAGTGTAGGACTACAGCAAAATCTTGTTTTACTGAGAAATGCCAGTAAGCACATGTCCCAGCCTTACAAAGTGTCACCAAGCCAGCCGGAGCAGTGCAGCTCACAGCATCTGAAAAAGATCCACTGCCAACAAAAACAACACTCAGGGGAAACTGAGGCTGACGGCTCAAGGCAACACCCTCTGTGTAAGTGGGCTCCCAGCTTCCCTGGCTCCATCCTGAGGTCTGTGTGATTTGACAGGATGAAAATTTGCAGGAGCAGCCTGCATGGAGGGGAGGAAAAAGAGCCAGCTTGCTCATCCAAGCTGTGCCCAGCAGCAACACATGCCAGGCGTATTTACCCGCACCGCCATGACATCAGTATCTAAGTATATGGAGATGACAAACTGCCCAGGGAGCCATTAAAAATACCAGAGGTCACCATGTTTGGGATCGATCACAGCAGCCTCCCCATGACCTGAATGAGCCGCTTGGTTAGCTTTTGTAATGTGTTCTCAGCATGATGGAGGCTTCGCTGAGAAAAAGAGCCAGAGTGGATAAAAGTGTTCCTGAGCAAGCCTGTTCCAGGGTGGGAGTGAGAGAAGGAAGGTCACTGCTGCCCCAAAGAGATGGTGATCTGGGATGGGGATGGTTTTGGGGAGCAGGTTGGGTCACACACGTGCTTGGAGCACTCTGCCAACCCTAAAGTGCTCAAAACTGGCAGCCTACCTAGTGCTGGCCTGTCTCCTGACATGGCTTTGCAGCTCCAGCTCAGGTGGTTTCCAGCAAAAACGTGGTGTTTTTGCCAAACAACCTTTTTGTTTTGAAGATGTTTTTATGTGCTGGGTCAGTTCTTAGTTGCTGCCCTCAGAGTTTTCCTCCTCTTCCTGCTTTCACACTCCCAGCCAGCCTGTAGACAAGACTTTCCTTTAAGATGAGCTGCCTCATTTTCCAGGGTGAGAAAATAAGGAAGAGAAAAGGAGTAGGAAATGGGTTTTCCAGGACTTCCATTTGGGTTTAGTTTTTTTAGTATTAAACAACACATTAAATAAACCCCCAAACACAGAAACATCAGGACTCCAAAATCCCTAAGAGAACAAACAATGTGTGGGAAGTTTCCCAGCTTTCTAAGCAGTGATTTCTGTCCTGGATAATTGCTTTAAATCCCTTGATTTCCCCAGGGACAGAATATCAATAATAGAAAGATGGTATACAAAGGAGTCAGGGATCCTGGGCCACGTTGTCCTGTCCCCAGAGCCTTTTGAGTTTTCCTCCCTCCTATGAAGTGGTGGGATGCTGCATTGGTACCCCAGCCCAGCCCCTCACTGAGGAGAGGTAAGATGTGGGTGGTCAGTGAGAAGAGTAGGTGCTGGTACATCTGGAGGCAGAGCAGGATGAAATTAGGATTCCTGGGATAGATCCCACCAGGGTAAGGGAGTCTGAAGATGCTAACTGCTGTCCTTCATGCCTTATGTCTCAGAAAAGCATTAAACATTCGCTGGCCTGGCTGGAAGCCTGAATGCTGCCCAGAGGTTATGAGAAGGAGTCCTGCCAGGGTGACCCACAGCCCAGATCCATTCTTTTCCTTGCTCATCCATGGGGTTATGGCATCCATTCCCCATGAGTACTACAAAGCCTCTCAGCTCCAGTGAGTACTTTAATTAACCCACACAAAGGGCAACAGCTTCCAAGCAAGAATGGGCCAAATGCTCCCATAGTGCCCCTAAAGTCAGATGTCCCAGGGATGCAGGCACTGTTGTGTTATATTTGGGCTGCTTTATCAGATGCTAAGTGGGTATGGGTCTGGCCCCAGCTCTCCCCCAGGTCTTCCTCTGAAAGGAGCCAGGATTCCTCACCCCAAGGATCTAAGCCCTTAGCATGCACAGATTAAACATTGACATATCCAGCACTGTGACATGCAGAAAATGAGCCAGGACTTTAGACCCTCTTAGAGTTAAACAAGAACTAAGCAATGGTTTCAAGAGATGAAGTGCATGTCAGCCAGCTTGAAAGGCAGCTACGCGCTTAAACCCCTTTGTGCATCTACCCTCAGAGCCTCCTTTCTCCAGACCAAATCTATCTCCACCTCTTGGCACACGTGGCACAAGTTTGTCAGGCCTCAGTGCAGGTCCCAGCTATGGGATTCCTGAATCCTCAGACTTTGGTCTTTCCACCACGTTCACATGCCTGCTGGTGCAGGGAGAGTGTCACTCATCAAACAACACATCAGGAAAAAACTCTGTCTTTAAATAAAGGGATAGTTTGCTATATTAAGATTCCTTTTATAACAAGTTGTCAAACACTTAGGAGTCGCTATCGGGTGCTCACAAGAGTATACAACATGTTTGAGAAGAAAGCACCATAAGTAGCTGTAAGTTGTGGTTATAAACAAACTATTGCCCCATCAAACTCTGCAAGAACTGATTAATCATTTACTGAGCCCTTTTAGACTGTTTCAAATTGGACCTTTTTAACATAAAACACACTCAAAGCAGAAAGCAGTTCCCATCAGCTCTCATTTCTCATAGCAGCCTGCCACACAGAGGTGTTAAATGGGGGATTTATTGCTAAAAGGGGCACAGAGAGGGTTTGCTTACCATTTTTTCTGTGTGTATAGACGATGTGAGAAAAGAGGTACCTGCTATTGCTGCAGCCAAGGAAAGGGAGTGAGGGAGAGCCAAGGTTATTGCATGAGCTGCCACAGATTAGCTACAAAGCCAACAAGGCTTAACGCAAGGGTAAGTGGCTGAGGGATGCATGCAGAGGGTGATGTGACATTGCCAAGGATGCTCTGCAGTCCATGTGATGCAGGAAAGGGCACCAACGTCTGTCCCTGCCAGCAGCACCCAGCACCTAGGGGGAACCTGGAGCAACCTGAGGAGATGGCCAAGGAGGGATGAAGCCAGAGTCTCTCCCAGGATCCTGCTCCTCCTGGAAGAAAAGCTCCCTTGTGCCCTGAAGCAGGGAGGATATTAACCACAGCACTATGTGCACACCTCACCCCATCTCTGGGCTTTGAGCAATTCCTGATAGCTCCAGCGAGGGCAACAGTGGTGGCTGGCCTCACCTCCTTGACCCTTGGCCCATGAGGATCTCACCCAGGTCCTTGGTTCATATTAACCCCATATTAGCACCAGAGTCTGACCTGCCAGGAGGCTTGTGGCTGTATCTTGCAGAGATGCATCAGTGGTTGTATCTTGCAGGGATGCACCAGTGGCTTGGAGACATCTGTACTAGCTCACATCTACAAGTGCAGCTGCAAAGCTGGTAACCCTGTGCAAGCCTAACAGTGCCATATGTCCCTTGGAGCCATGCAAACCCAGCTCAGGTCTAGAGCAGATGGAGGAAAAGTCCCACTCCTGTCCTCTTATATGAACACACTCCTCCCTCTTGAGCCAGTAGGAAAAAACCTGCAAAATCAACTTTTTCCCCATTTCCCCAGCTCACTCTGACTCCTGAGCCTGTGCACAGTGTCCACGTGCTGTTCCAAGCTGCAAGCAGTGGCCACAGCATCCTGCTGCACACTGAGAGCCACTCTGTCCGCATCCTTGGGATGGAGCTCCATCTGCTGAGCCAGTGGCTCAGGCTGAAACCCAGCGAGTCTTGTCCCAAGGCTGCGGGGTGACCAGTCATCAAGCATCCCTTGGGCAGAACCGAGCCTGTCAGACCGTGTTGCATCAGGATCAGTGCTTGTGAGGAGCTCCAGGGAGTTTTTGAGGTGCCTTTCCCGGATGAAGCAGCAAACCAAGCAGAGAGCAATAAACAAAGAGCAGCCAAGGGGAAAAAAGTCATCGTGTGCCAGAGCTGCAATTGTGTGAGCAGGCCAGGGGACAACAGAGATATAGGAAAAGGGGGGAAAAAAGGTTGCTGTAATCTCAGGCTGCTCTGAATGAAGTCAGTGATCTGGGTTCATGCCAGATAAAGGAATAAGCCAGGAAGGAACCTAGCTCTGAGCTGGGCTTTCTCCCACTTAGACCCAGGCTTTTGGTTGGAGGCTTTGGTTGGAGAGGGAGCCCTTGGGAGCTGCCTGCAATAGCAGTGAGATAAAGAAACTCAATAGCTGGAAGGCTTTCACCTAGGAGAGGCACCACTCTCACTTGCTATTTTCTTGTGAGAATGAGCCAGACACCTACTATGAGCATTAAATTCTCCAGGTAGGTCCTTGAGGATACTTCAGGCTCTGCATGGGTGAAGTCAACTACCCTGCCAGAGCAAAGGGTCCTGGGCAATTTACCTCATACCTTCCCCTGTGGGACTTCTTGTGGCTTTAATGCACCCGTAGTGGGAGATGAGGCTTTCAGGCAGCTGAGGGCCTCTGCTTTGGGCTCTCCACCATCTCAGCCTGCTGCTCACATGGGAGCAGGTCTACAAGGACCACATCTAACCCAGGCATCTCTGGAGTTGCTGCTTTGTCCCAAACCAGGTCTACTTCCTGGCCACAGGGGAGTTTTAGTATGTAAAAATCTCTTTTTTCTTCTGCATCTCTTCTTGGATATTCAGGATCTTTACTGTGGTTGTTTTCCTAAACATTCGATGCTAAGTGACCAAAGGTTTAACTGCAGAGACAACCTCCCCTTGGCTTGCCTTAGCACTTACCCAGCTTTGATCAGGGCAATAAAAGTCCATCTTCAGAGTGGATGTGGATGGAGGAACAAATCATGATTAGCACCAGCGAGCAGCCAGAGGGTTGTGATACAGGTCTTATTACCAAAATTCAGCCTGGTCATAAGCAAGTGAGACTTCCTTGGGTTTTTCAGAAATTAACTCACATGGCTGAAGATGATCCTTTCACATGCATTTTGAAGCAGGCACCTGGGAAAAAGCATGCATAAGGCCACACAGCTGTCAAGAAAGCTCATGAGCATTTGCATCTTGCCCAGAAGAGGCTGCCCAGGGAGAGGAGAAGATTTAATCCCTAAAATACTGAACAATCAGAGAGGCCTTCAGAGCCCCAGCCCTCCTCACCCCAGGGACCTGGTGCAATTTTTGCTGTTCCTGTCCTGGGATGACACTGAGGGCACAGGATTGAGCTCAGATTTTAAGCCACTTGCTGATATCTTCAGTATCATACAGAGTCTTCCTGGCTCCAAGGGGGGGGTGAGAGCCCCATGGATGACTGTGCTGCTCCTGAGCATCCCATGGATTTTAGAGAAATACTTGTCTCTGCTTGCTCTCCCAGCTGCTCTGTGCTGGAAAGCAGTGCCTGTCCCAAATGGCTACATTTGGGTGTCTGGTCAGTGATCCCTGTGTTTGAGGATGTGGTGGGTGATACCATGTCCCCATCAGGAGATGAAGTCTCACTTGATCATCACTTCACTCTAATTAAATTCACCATGGGCCACAAAATGATAAGAAAAAGTAATGCACCCATCAAACTGACGATGGAGCCAAGAACAAGGCAGTTCCATGGGACTTGGGTCGGCAAGGACTAACTGACGTGGAAACCATGTGACTGAGAGCCAGCAATTACAGGACTATCCTGCTGCACGTGGGAGAGACCACAGCTGGAAAGTAGCTTGCTTTCTCCTAGCGACAGCCCAGGAAAAGCTGTGGAAATGAAGGAAGCATCCCTAAGCATGAGGCTACATGATGCCATAAGCAAGCCAGTGCATCATGAAGAACACTCTCTAAGGCTACAGAGCAATTTTATATGCAAATACTTTATTGGATGTATATGAAATAAAGCTGAAGTGGTGTCCTGAAACCTGAAAAATCTCAGTGGCTGACATTGAACTGATTCATTTTGGTCTGTGCTGAGATGTCACTTTAAGACTGACCACTCTTCTCCAGGACTTAAATATGGCATTGGTTTCTGGGTTAGGTTCTCCTCAGTTCAGTGCTAGTGAGAGGTTCAGTGGCAGCCTGAGCTGTATCTCTTTAAGGGACTGCCAAAGCCAGAAAAAGAGGATTTGCCTCTGGATACACTGTTAGTTGCATCTCTGGATGGAGCAGATCTCCAGATGGAGCAGACCTCTGGTCCAGTTCCCCAGAGCATGGGTGTGGGCAGCGAGGAGAGCAGCCAGGTTGGGTGCTGTGGCACCTCTCATCATCCTTTATGCCAGCAAGAGGTGATGGCACCAGACCCAGTAGACAGCTGAGTGAAGATGCTTCAGCACATCACATTGGAAGAGGATCAGCAGATGCCCTCTAGAAGAAAAGTTGAAGATTTTTCCTTAGGGCAAGAAAGGTTGTTTGAAGTAAGAAGATACCCTTCAAACAGCTGGAATCACACCATGGAGAAGAAAACACCTGGATTTCCTAAAGGCTTTGCACAGAATTTAAGAGGCCCCAAGAGGAAAGGAGGAGAGTCAGAATTAGAAGGAAGGCCCTGGCAAGGTTAAAGATCTGCAGAAAGAAGAAAAGTGGTGGGAATGAGGACATGATCATTCTCCCCACAGAGGGCAAATTCTGAGATGCCCACCATACAAAAGCAGGAGATCTGCTAAACATATTGGGCTTGGGTTATCCTGAGCTGGAAATGGCAGGAAAAGATTAGGGGACACACTTACTGTTTTCTTAGTTTCCCTCAGCACCTCTGTGAGTCCCTGCTGTAGATGGATCCATCTGTAGTCTGGCCCTGCATGGTCCTTCCCACCCTAACACCACAGCAAAGACATCTGGCAGCTCCCCTCAGCCCACCTGGCATGGGGAGGACACCTTCCTGGCACATACAGGGAAGACTTTTCTGGGTATTAAAAACCAACTGTGATCCAGTGGATTGGGAGAACTCTGGAATTCAGGAGTCTGGAGACAGACTTCATGTCTTCCCTTGCCTGAAAAGGACAGAAAGGCCAGGAGGAGAAACACAGGAGATGTACCAGCTCCCAGAGTAGGAGCAATAGCAGGATCCATGGTAGAAGAGCACAGCGACCTCTTCACCAGGATGTTTGCAGCGGTGCTCTCCATCCAATGGGGAGATAACCCCCCTCCAAGCTCCTCCCTCTCCTCCTCCTGAGGGAGAGACAGGCTTGCTTGGCAAAGGAGGTGGACAGCATTTGCATTGTCAAACTCAGTGACGCAGAGGAGAGTTTAACATTTGTGCTTTTCTAAATTATAAATGCCTAGTATTTAGTGCAACTTGACACATTCCCATGGGTAAAAAAAGGCCCAGTAACCCCACAGAAACCAGTTCTGTGACATTTTTCTTGAGTGCAGTGATACGACCAGGCAGGAGCAACCTCTTCAGGGCAAGTACTTACCCCAACCTTCCTTTCTGTTTGGTCATGGAATATCCCTCACCATATTCACATCCACTGGGAAGAACACTGTCTGGTTTGATGCCAGATCCCCTCTCTGAGAGGGAGAAAGCAGGGAGCCATCATCCCAGGGCACCTTTGCAAGGCTCTGACCCAAACCCATGCCTTTGCATGGATGCCAACTAAACAAAGCAGCTCCCAACTCTCCAAGGGACTCCTGTTCTCCTCATCAGAGCTGCGAGATGTGACATTGGTGCCATCCAGGACTGGACCCCCAAAATAAAAGTCAAGCCATCATTTTAATGTGTTTTTATGCAAAAGGATTAATGATATATCTAGGTGAGAATGACCCCAGTGAGCAGGTGGGACAGATAAGTGCAGAGAAGATGTGCCTGAATGGGAGCATCTCACTACTAAAATTGTAACTCTGGCTTCCACTGCTGCTGTTTCACCTTACAGCCTTGGTGCTGTCCCTCAGCAAGGGATGTGTGGTTTTCCCCTGTGCAGAGCCCAAACTGTTGCATGAAAAGCCAAACCTGACCCAAGCAATCCTCAGGGTAAGCATCAGGGCAGACCCACAGCAGGACCCTGCTCCCCGGCCAGGAGGTCAGCTCCCCCTTCCATCACCCTCCAGCTCCAGGACCCCTGCACCCAGTTTGCAAGGTTTCACCTCCACCATGACCTATAATGGTGCTTTAACTCATCTTGGTGGGAGTAGTTCTCCCTAAAAAGAAAACAACTCTGTGACAGCACAGCCGAGCACAGGGTTCCAGCAGACATCCCACACCCCTCCTGAACTTCGCCTTTTCTTGCCAGGCCAGCCCTGCATCCTCCTCTCCTCCCAGCCCTGGTGAAGGCAGCTCGCCAGCCTGCTTAGCATTCGGCTTTCATTGCTGGGAGCAACTGCGGCTGCTAAGGAGCTGAGCTCGGTGGCTGCGAGCATCTCGGTCCAGTCTCCATCCCCCCATCCTGGCTCGTCATATGATATCTCCTAAGGGATAACCGCTGAGCAGGACTGCGTCTCCAAGCTGATCCTTTGCTGATAAGCCAGCTGCCAAGTCTCCAGCCCTAGACAAAAGAGGTTTTCTCTTCCCAGCAGGTTTTTCTGCTGTGAATGACAGAGGGAGGGGGGAAAGTGAGCTGCCTGGCACTTCTCGTGGGCGAGAGGCTTCAGGGACTCCTTCCCCCCCACTGTGCTGGCAGACCATGGAGCTTTTCAGACTGAGCCTGGGCTGTATTTGCCTCCTTCCTTGGCTTGAGGGTAAGTTTCTCCTCCTTTGGGGTAGTTGGCAAGAGAGACGTGAACTGCCCCCCAGGTTTTAATCTGCTTTCCTGCTGAGGTGTTGCTTGGGCTTCGAAGCTCTGAACCCACCAGCTGTAGATCAAGTGCCTGTGGGCACATTTCAAGACAGCATTTAAAACTGGATTAAACACAGGGGTACAGGAGAGTGAGGGACAGGCTGGCAAGGTGTTGGGATGGTTTGGCCAGGAACACCATTGGCATCATGCTGGATGCTTTTGTAAAGTGCTTTTAAACTGCTAAGAGTAGTGGATGAATAAAGCAGCTCTGGGGGTGAGGCAGGCGCTAAGTGACATCCTGAGCACTCTGGTTGCTCCCTGCCCCAGCTGCTCCTTCACAGCAGAGGTGAGTGGGCTCAGAGCATGCTGGCAGCCTGGGAGAGGGTGGTGGGAAGGGGGCAGGACCTTTTTGCATTAGTCCTGCTCCTGCGGTGGTTGTCAGGGAGTAGGATGTGCTGGGGAGCTGAAGAGTCTGTACCTCTCCTCTCCGCAGAGCAAACTTGGTACTGGCTCATGTTAACATTCAGCTGCGTGCTGAGATTGCTCAAATCCTGTATCCTTCTCCATACAGTATTTAAGAGTATTTTGAGTAAGAGTATTTTGAATCCAAGCAGCCTTGTTTTTTGCCATGCATGGGTAGACGAGGAAAGAAGTCCTGCTGAGCATCATCCTGCAAAGCCGGAGCGGCACTACCCAGGAACAGCTTCCCAGGAGCGGTGCTACCTGCAGTCTCACCCATCCTGTCATGGGCAGTGGGCAGCACCTGTTTTCATTAAAAACAGGCAAAGTGTCTGAGCTAATAACTAATTCCCTTGCCTTTATGCCTGAGATGCCAGGTTGAAAGGGACTTATATTAATAAGTGCTTCAAGGCTCATCCAGACCCTGAAGCTGCAAGGATAGCCCTTCAGTTTTACAGGTTACTTGCTCAGAGCTTTTCAAGCTCATTAGACTAGAGGACTACAACTACTGGGCCGCACAGCTGGGATGTTTATCCCTTAAAGACAAACCTCGCACTGGTGACTCTGACCAGCTACTTTCCTTTCCCTGCTCCACAACCTCTAAGTGCATGTTCCCTGGGCTGCTTTGAGCAGCTAGCCCTCAGTTTGCTCTGCAGCCAGGTCACGGGAAAGGTTTGTGCTCTTATAGATTTTACTTCTGCTCCATCTACTGTTGTTTTTTGCACCTCAAATCTTGTCATTTAAAGTAGTTCTAGTGAATTGGATCTCTCATGTTTTAAAGCCCCAGGCTGAGCCTAGGTCACTGTACTGGTGAGGGGTGAGGATAAAAGCGCATCTTCCAGAAGTTACAGGAGATATGGTTAGGACCTGGATGTGACACCAGAGTGGAATGCCAGGAGAGTGGAACAGGCTTCAGTCTTGCTCTTCCTCTTGCTCTAATACAGATCTCGTCCAGTGTTAGAAGAAAGTGGTTCTTTACTGCTGCCACACAACAGGAGCCCCATGGCTATGTTTCATTAGTAAATTAAAAGGATGACAGGACAATTCTTTTCCTTTCCAGTGAAATGTTTTTAGTGCAATCACATGATCGAGCCACCGCATTTCAGCCAGGCCACTAATAAAACCCCAACAGTTTTGCAAGAAAGGAATTTATCTTCCCAGTACCTGGCAATGATCAAAAAGCAGAGAGCAAATGTGTTCTTTCTTGGGGCTGGTCTCTCCCTGCAGCAGTCTCTCCCCATCCCTTCCTGCCTGGAGCTGCTGAGTTTTAAGGCTGCAGGCAGGACAGAGCTGCTTGCTCTTGACAGACATTAGAGAGGGCTTGGCTTCCTGCCGGAAACTGGAAATCCTGGAGTTGCTTAAGCTGGTTCTGACAGTGGTTTCTTTGGAAAGTCCCTGCAAACAGGGAGGGAGCTGAAGTGTTTTCTTAAGAAGTCAAGCCTATCAGTAACCCAGTGAGGTACAGTGGCTGGTGGGAAGTCAGGCACCAGCAGAATCTGGGCATATACAGGCAGAAAGAAAACTGCTGAAATAATACCGCATTTAACACTGACTCGATTCTCATGCGCTGAGTGTGAAGCTGGCAATGGCTCTGCTTGTCATCCTGCCCTGATCCCGTATCTCAGAGATTGTTCTCCTCCCCTCCCTGAGCCCATGTGCAGTGCTGTCTGCTCCCTGACACCTTGCACCCTACTTTGCTAAGGCAACCCCAAGCCTTGACTTGAAGATGGAGAATGGCTGAGCTTATCTCATACTTCTCCTCCCCCGTATAATTTTCCAGCCTCCAACAATTTTCTGTTTGGGGGATTTCCTGACCCTGGTGTGCTTAACTCTTCCGTAGCTATCAGATCTCCTCTTGTGGCAAGGATGCATGGCTGCTGGTTGCAGAGCCACCTCCTGTATGCTTTGAGCCTGCCCTTGGTGCCCCTTGTCCCATCTTGGGATCATTCCTTGACCAGCCAGCCCCTTCTCATCCTCTTCAAGACTCTCTAGATTGTGTAGTCCTCTATCATATTCCTCCAGGTACTAGGTTTCCCCATATGCATCAGCTTTCTCTTGGCTTTGTTAACCTCCCTTGCTTCCCATGATTTATCCATGTGTTTTTCCATGCCAAAACCTTCCTTCTTTTCCTATGGCGCCTCTGCTCATGTGGAGGCTTTTGCTGAGACACTTGGTCAAAAGCGCACCTTGCAGTAACATGGAAAGCTATGAAGTCTTGCTGGTCAACGAAAAAGCAAGATATTCTTAAGAAAGCAACAGTGGTTGGGAAAAAATACAGCCCAATGTGTCTGCCAGAAGCAACAGCTGGGAAATACTCTGGGAGAGACCGGTTACTGGAAAATAATCTGAATGCAGACCAAGACATATTTGCAGTCAGGTACTTGCACTGACAAGCTGTTTGCCAGCTAATTACTGACAGTTACCAGTAGGCTTTGTTGACTTCTCTGTAAAAATGACACAGCTTTGTAAGAGCTGATCTCCCGCCCAAAGAGATGGAAATTGTGCTCCCATAAACCCAGAGCTCCCTGTTGCCATGTAGCTGCTGACCTAGCTCCAGTTCTGCCTGTTCTACTGGGCCCAATGGGCAGAAACCTGTTTGCTCACCAACAAGGACTCACCAGGCTCCATCTAGCATCATCCTCTCCATAGGTAGATTGGCCACATCCACTGGCCTCTCGTGGTAATTTGTGTCTCTAAACTTTACATCAAAGTAAGCACGGTCATAGGCTGAGGGAGGACCATGGCAAAATAAAACTAATGTTGGTTACAGTCAACAGTCTGTTTTGAAAAAAAATCCCACCCTAATCTCATCTCCTGCCATGCTAGTCTAGGGCATGATGTCAGGCAAAACAGACATCAGAGCACCAATCTCACCATTTCCATGTGCACATCTGGATTTCCTGCCTTTGACCAAACACATCTGAGTCACTACATCCCTCTTAAGCTAGGAAGTATCTTCCAGTTGATTTTTACTTCTTCATCCCATGGCCCTCGGCTTAGACTCTTGCACAGGCAGCAGAAGAGGGGCTTGCTCCCTCGGATGGAAGGAGATCTTCTCACAAGAAGGAGTTACTGCTGGGCTGCATTCAAGTCTGCTCCTGCTTACTTATTCAAGGCCTTGTTTGTCTGTACATGACAGCATCTCAAGCTGCTTACTTCAGTTAGATTCAATGTAATGTTCTTACAAGTGATCTCGTAGGAACGGTCCTATGAGCTCCATCTGCAAGGGGAAGCCTCCTGCCTTAAGTGGGAGCTTCCCTATTCTGCTACTGCATCTTCTCATTTCTATCAGGTCCTGACCCTCTGCAGGAGGCAGAAACAGCCCACTCGGCCCAGGGCAGCTGAGAAACAGCTTCCCCTTCTGTTCAGAAGAAACATCTGGCTGAATTTTCACTCATGGCGGCATATGATAACTTCAGGCCATCACAGCTAATTGCTTCTGCTGCTATAGCTAGTCATGTGAAAATCCCTTCAGCCATCATCTTTCCAGACTACCTGGTTTTGTAGATGTGCTACAAAAGCCCTTCTCCACATTTAGTCCTGAATTTGAATCTGAGTAAGGGATCTGGATTGAAAATGTGGTAGTTCTCCATTACCAGTGTGAGGCCCAGCAGCAAGGGTAGGAGGGTAGGGGAGGTTAGATGCTGTGCTTGCCTGAAGGGAGGGGGTCTGATAATCAGTACCAGGGTCAGTACCAAGTGCTGTCTGCATCACCAGTGTCTAAGCAGCTAAAGATGGCTTTTCCCAAAGTCTCTGGTTAATTTTTCTTCTTTTGGGCTGTGGCTATTTCTGGTGGGAGCTGGAGTCCCTCATGGTTTTTTTTTAGAGCTAAGGCAGAGACCAAAATTGCTGGCAGGGCAACTTGAGAGCATGTGAGTCTTCCAAATCCTCTTCTCACCTGATGCCCCTTAAACTACCAAGACAAGGGGAACCCTGGGTCCCATGATATTCAGGGGGATATTCAGGGGGAGTTATGCAAGGAGGCGAGCATATGTAAAGTACATGAGAACAGTGTCAGTCAGTCTCCGTTGCTGCATGCTCCATAAAGAAGACACAATCATCCACAGTGGTGAACAGTAGAGGCAGATTAACCCTAGCAGGAACCTCTCTGGCTTGTCTCGCTGTAACTCAGGCTAAAGCACTGCTGGCTCCAAGGTTTCTCAGCCATGGTGCCTATATCCCTAGTGCTGTGGTCACTTCAGGTGGAGGCAGCAGAGACAACTTGGAGACATTTCTCCAAGCCACTGTTGTCATGGCCTAGGTGACTCAGGATGACCCGCTGTCATGTGGTGGTACCCAAGAAGAGGCACATTTGAGAGCCCTCCAGGGCTGTGGGATGTCTCCACAAAGCAGTGCCTATGAGAGGTGCTGTGGCTGGTGGAGATGGATGTCTGCCTTTGAGGACAGATACAGGCAGGAAAAGGTAAATTCCTGAGTGCGACTCAGTGGTTCTCCCTACAGAAAACATCCACTTTCTTGGAGAAATTGAGCTAATGAAAGGATTTTTCACAGACTTAGGAACCCCACCAGGGAGAGCAAAAGAGGCCAAAGGCAATGCTAAGGTTCCCAGATGACCCAGTGTTTTGGGAACGTGTGCTTGCCCACTCTGACTTACCCCTTCCTTCCACAAAACCTTTAGAGGAAGCAACATATCCTCAAACGATTTGCAAATGTCTTTGATCAAGCCATCACATGCACTTCTTAGAAGCAGCAGAGACTTTCCCAGACAGATTGGGATTAGCGGTAACCAAGGCTTTCCTGGTGGCATTACCTTAATTAGGAATGTTGCATGGCTTTTGCTCCTAATCCTATAAGGAACAGCATGTCCCAAGGGTGGCCATGCTGCAGAGAAGCAGGGGGCTATATTTGCTTACTTTTCTTTCTTGTAACCAGACAGAGTGGCAGTATCATAGGACAAATGAGCTGCCATCAAGCGCCTTTTCTAGCAATTGTTTATTTTGTTCCTAAAAATATGAAAAGGCCAAAATGTTCAAGCATAAGCAGCTCAAGGCAGGCATCTGTGGGTAAGGCTGGCATTTTCCAGAGAGTCTGAGTCCCATCTCCAGGGAGTACGTTGGATGCTCTGCTTGCTCCAGGTTAACATTCCCGAAATGTTAGGACTGAAGCCCTTAGGTCTGCTGGACAGTGGGACTTGGCAATACTAAGGAAAAAAAAGTAATTTAGTCATTTTGCCTCCTAAGTAAGGATTCTTGGTGCCTGACGCGTACCCCAAAGCAAATATACTCCAGCTTTACTTGTGGTTCTACCCCTTATGACTGTGTGAGTCATGTGCAATGATTGCTGCCAGTTGCCTGTATCTAACTGTTAATTGCTCACTTAGATAGCAACATCTTAACCTCAGGAAAGCAACAATATACAGGTAGCGGATGGCAGACCTGTATGATGGACGCAGGCTCACATCTTGGTTGGCAAGGATCAGGGGAAACACCACAAGGAAAATCCTGCTGTTGATAGCTAGCCTTACAGAGAGTTCAGCATCACTGTCAGTAGGCAAGACAGACCACAGTTTAGAAGAGAAGGATGATGGCCACAGCTTTGCTGCCACCATTCCATTAATATTGAACCAAGCAAAGTTTAGCTAGTTCTCTGTTCCCAAGATGTAAAATAATGGTTACACTTTTGGACCTGAGGTATGGTGTGAAGATAAAAATCTATTAATAACTCAGTGTCATACGCTACTGAAAAGCTATACAAATCTCAAAGGAAAGGACTTCTGTTGCTGGTTCCTCAGCTCACAAGTATTCCTGTGCCAGGTGGGCTGCCCTGGACCTTCGGTGTTTCTGAAAACAGACCTGCAAAAAAAAGAAAGACTGCTGGTAGAAAGGGGCAGCTCAAAAGTGCAAAAAGTTGGTAGGTAGCATGGGGGCTCACAATGCCTGCTGCTAACGTGTAGGTAACACGGTGATTCTTTAGAAAGGAACGTACACCACCATGGACTGTACCTGGAGAACAAAACACAAATCTGCTAGCTGAGTTAAACAGCAATGCTCTCCAAAATTTAAAAAAAGAAAAGAAACTTCCAAATAGACAGTCATTGCCAAGCAAGGAAAATTTAAAAAAAAAAAAAAAGTAACAGAGATCCTGGCATGTTTAATAACAAAACTTGTAATAAAACATATGAGAAAAAGATTTAGAGGAGTAACCTAGAGAGAACATTAAAAATTACTAATAGAAATTTTCAAGTATACCTGAAGTAGGAACACAGTTGGGGTAAGGAGGCCAATAACTAGCGATGTAAATGTAAGGACAACCAAGGCAGGACAGGGTTGAAAGGCTGAAGGGATTATTGCTGCTGCTGTTCACTTCAGACATGGTCAGGGAGGTCCTCACATGGTAGCCACTATCTGCAGTCTGAAGAATGTTATCAAACAAAACTGTCAACAGAGGAAGTTTCAGGGAAAAGGAAGATGAATAATCTATGGCATAAAGACCAGCCCAGATGGCATTCACACTGAGTTACAGGAAAGTAAAGATGACATTTTTTAAAACTTCTAAGGAGCGTATAAACTATTACCTAAATCTGTCTCAGTACCAAAGTACTGCATGATGGCAGTTAAGCCCACCCTAAGCAGGATCATTGCACAGCTTAGGGAAACTTGGTTTGGTTTCAGCATCAGGTGAGCCAGTAGAAACAGAACAGAATTTGCAGACACACAGATAAATACAAGAAAAGTCAATACAGCTTTTGTAGTGGGAATGCCTGACATCTGTGATGGCATCAATGAGTACATAAATGTGGTAAGCTGATCTAGACATTGTGCTTGCCTTTGCAAGAGGCTTTTGGTAAGATTCTTCCACCAAGGCCCTCAAGAAATTCCATTCCCATGGAGTGAGAGAGAGACTTAGCCCACAGGCTGGAACAAAGAGGTAGAAAAAGTTGACGATGACAGCAGAATGAAGGTATCAGCAGGTGCCAACAAAGATCAAAAGAGGTGAATAATGAAGTAATTAAGTTTGCTGATTGCACAGAATTGCTAATAATCACAATTGAAGTTGACTCTGTGGAGCTGCAGAAAGAGCTTATGATACTGACTGAGCAACAAAATGTTTTTTGAACTTCAGCATTAAAAAACACAACTTAGTGCACATGGACAAAACCATTTTAAGCATAAATATCCAGCAATACACTCTTAACTATTTAATACATTTGAGGAAGGAGGCACTGGCATCCTTGCTGTCTTGAGTGGGCTCTTTACTTGTCTGATTCTTACCCTTCTTACCCTCTCTCTTACCCTTCTTACCCTCTTCCCCTATTAGCAAATGTTAATGCCTCGTGCTGGAGACAGCATACTGGGCTCAGCAGATATTCCATCTGACCCAGCACAGTTCTCATGTAACCCTGCTACCTTTTTATGCAGCTCTCGAATAATTACTTTGCAATTGGGTTTCTCCCAGTTAAGATGAAGCAAAGAGATGAGAATCCTGGATTCCAGGTCCTAGGAAAAAACATGGTGTGGGGATTGTATTAACCCCTTTGGATTTTCTAAAGATTACAGGACGTTATATATGAGACATTTCTCCTGCCTTTGGAAGCAGGCAGAAGCTCAAGCCCAAGGTGCACTTCACAACTCCCCTCCATCCAGCCCTCAGTAAGGGGTAAAGAGGACAGGACTCACGGGCTGTCCACACATGCCCCAGGAATGTAATTTCCATTTAGACACATGGGCTTGGCAGGAACTGCCTGGGTCACAGGCTATTACAGGTCCATGAATCTCAGTATCCCAGCGTGGACACATCCATCCTCATCTCAGAGCCGGTGCAGCAGTTGTACTGTGTGTTTGGCTGCTTCTCCCCATGCATTCAGGCTGAGCAGAAAGCCCCAAGCTGTTTCTGATTTAACAGCCCCCAGGCACTATTAATATAGCAGACCCCTACAATTTCCTGAGAGAAAAGATAAGAGCTCCTGTAAGCTATTGTTCATGCCGTTGGTATTGTGTACTGGCTTCTGTTCATACTGTCATCAGTTTTTTCAGGTACTGAGCCAAATACTTGCTGCCAGGGAAAAGTATTGTTCTTTGCTTTGGGAGGGGAAACAGCAGAAATAATTGTTTAGATAAGCATCAGTGTTCTTGTCTAACATCACTTTTCAGTCTCCGCTTACTCCTTATGCTCAATACTGTACACTGATGGGGCTTTTATAACTCTGGCTCCCAGGGAAAAGAGATTTTTAAAAGTTGCTGCAAAAGCTGGGAGTTACCATGTGTTAACTGTAGTTAAAATTTTAAAATTCCCAGGATGTGCAGAAACTTGCAACTTTCCTTTCTATCCCTCTGTCTTAGCCATAAAATACACAGCAGAAGGTACACCCACACCAGTGACAGATGGTTTAGCATTTAACATTTTGCTCAGGATGTTCATAGGCCACACCTGGTGATTTTATACTGAAAATGGGGGCATTTGTCCAGCTAACAGGATGATATCCATCCCAAGTTATCAGAGATGTTGGGACCTGTTGCTATGAAGAACAACAAGCAATGACAGAAATTGCTTCAAACTGCCTTTCTGTTGTGGGGCGGCTCTAATGTCTCTGTTACAAAGGGATCTTTAAACATGGTACCTTCGTGCCTGGGGAGCAGAGACCAATGTCAGGTGTGCTAAATCCAAGTTTATTTCAATAATTACATGAGCTGTGTCAGCCAAGTGCTTCCAGACTTCTGACAGGGTATGGTTTTATTCCAGCACTGCTGTAATAATCACCAGAAGCCACTTAGTAGCCCAAGATGACCTAATTTGCCCCAGATGAATAGCACCTGGGGGATTCAGGGGTTTCAACTGCTTTTTTATAAGAAAGATAGGGGCAGAAGAACCCCACACCATCCAATTAGTCTGGAGAGAGGGAAGGACTGGTACCTATTTAAAGCTATAACCAGCTGACATACTGAATTAAATAGATATAGGCAGATATTTCATAACAGTACAGCTTTCCAAGGATGGCGAGTTTTTCCCCACTAGAGACATGGGTTATGTATGTAATTGCTATTTTTCTCTGGCATTGGTCCTGGCTATTTGCACACCCCATAATTCTGGGGAATTACGATTCTGGGGGAACTCTTTATCTAGGCATACTCACCCAGGAAAGGATGGGTGGGTTACATCTCCCCTTCCCTAGGCATCTAAAATGTCTGGTGCTCAGATGATGTATTTGCCACAGATGTGCCCAGTACTAAACTGTACTCTGATTGTACCACAGTAGCAGAGGGACAAGGCTTCCTCATAAGGAACACCCGGCTGGAAAAGTGCATTCGCGTGTCCCACCATGAGACCATCAGCCTGACTGACTGCAAGGTGCAATCCCAGAAGCAGCAGTGGAGCTGGGACCCTGCCACCAGGACCATTGTCAGCCTTCAAACAAAGCAGTGCTTGTCAGCCCACAAGACACGGGAGTATGCCCTGGTCAAGCTGGAGCCCTGCGGGGACTGGGAACGCCAAGCATGGTCCTGCAGCAAGAAGGGACACTTGATCCTGCAGAGCTTGGGTTTCCACCTCAGCACCAAGGAAGAAGGTCACAAGATCTTTGTCTCAAGAGAGAAGGACAAATTCAGCAGATGGAAGACTTTAGCAGACGAAACCATCTGTGGTGCTGTCTGGACAGTGGCTCCTAGGCCCAGCAAACCAACACAACAAGCTGTAGACACACATGTGTGGATCTATGAAAGTAAGATGAGGTAGATTTAGCATCAGATAACATCTAACCTTACATGTCATCCAAGCCACCTAACACAAGACTAGCATCCATCATGCTAACTCATGTTCACTTCGGCCCCATCTGGAGAGATACCAAATGGCTCTAAGTCAGCCCAGCTACTTGGTACCATCTGTTTCCAGCAGCTGATATTCGCTGTTTTCCAGAAAGCACGCAACACCTTACAGCATCAGGTCTCTAAACCCCAGCTGCATTTCTGATGACAGGCAAAAGTCAAGAATTTTGGAAAGTTCATCTGAATTGGTGCTCAGGGCTAAGACCAGTTTGAATTGCTTGAGTCCCCCAAGTCCAAAACAATCAAGGAAGGCCCATAAAGTCAGGCGCTGAAGATTTTGAAAGGGCTTTTGGTACTTTGGTATGTCTTTATTGTTAATAAGAAAACTGGAAGCAACTGAAAATCTCTTTTAAACTTGTATGAATTATTGAGAAGCAGCTATATTTGAAATTATAAATTGTTGCTTCAGTTTCTAAGCAACATAATACAGTTGTCTCTTGCCAGACCCCAACAGTGCACCTGTTGCTAATGAAAGCATGGTTCTATCCTTTATCCCACGATCCTCAAAAGTGAACCTCACTCCTGGTGCCTGATGTAACTGTAAAGAGACTAGTGAACACAGCAAGTAGTAGAAACAAGGTGGTTAAAACACTGCCCTCTCTTTGCAGTAAGAAAACCTAGAACATGACACCAAAAATTACAAAAAATAACTGTTTTGTAGTAACAGTTTCACAGCCTTGGCCTCTGCTAAAAAGAGGGTTTGCTATCCTCTGCCTAGAGTGGACACAAAAAGGGCAAATATCCTGTTCCTGTCATAATTTTAGGTGTTGGACACCAGGCTAACAGACATCAGATATGGTCATTGCACCAAGATGTCACTGTCATAATTTGTCAGATGGCCAGTGAAGCCCATTGCTCACCACCGATAATTCATGGTACAGTCTGTTTCCCTCTTTCATTTGGTCCCTAACACAAAGGAAGGTGGCTTCAGGGCTTTTCTTCTGAAGTTGTGTGCAGAACAGAGACCTGAAAATCACACTCAATTCCTCCTCTCATCCTCTCCCCTCTCCCTTCTGCCACTCTGTGGACCAGAAAAGAGCTGGTGCTCATAATGACTTTTCTATGTTAGTTCACACTGCAGGTGACGAGGTTCCCAACCCTTCTCAGGGGAAATTATTTCCCTTACATGAAGCTGCTCCCTACCTCAAGGCTTGATAGCCAAAATTAGATTTTCAGCTTTGCAGAAATGAGTAGAGAAAATGTGATGTATCTGGTTAGCATAAGCAAATGGATTATGAGTATAACCTTTTGACACAAAGCGGCTATCTCTAATTTGAAATAAAAAGAGATACCATAGCTTCTTTGGCTGTCATGTGCAGATAAGATGGCCTTTCCACAGAGGTTTTTACCAACTATAAGGTTAACATGTAATTATCACAGTAGTCACAAGCGTGTTTGTTTAACATCAAGGTAAAAACAGCCAATACAAATTAGATACCATAAAAAGATAGTTAAATATAGCCTAGGAAATGCGTGGAACATTTAAGATATGGGAAAAAGGCATGTGAAAAGGGCATTTGCATTCCCCAAGGCAATGTTCCTGGCAGCCCAGGGCTGCCTTGGAGCCAGGCTCCCCAAATAAGGCTGCGAGAGTAAACACAGAGCAGGCTTTCAATCAGGTTGTGCCGGTTAGCGTGTCTTGTGCAAACTGATAATTTTCCTATCAACTCCGTGGTTCAGAGTCTACTGGAGGGAACCTCTGACTACTCAGTAACAACATCAAAGCCCTCTGTGTTTGTTTAGGCCTTTCTTAGCCAAGTTTCAACTGATCATTGCCAGAGAACATCTGGGTACCCGTGGATACTTGTGCCACAGAAAGGGACTAGGTTGGGATAAGCAGTGGGGAGCCCTGCCGACATGGGTTTCTTGATCTTGCCACATGCATCAGTGAGGAGAGGGGTGACTGCTGCTGCCACAAGATTTCCCACAACATCCCCTCTAGCAGTGGTTGCTAGCTCACACAACCTACTTCTGCAGTAAGACTGGCAAGGCAAAGGATGCCATTGAGCCTTGCAAGATGTACTGACTGCTTACCAACCTTTTGATCCCACTTCTTCATCTGCTGTGTTGGTAGTATCTGTGATGCTTCCACTTGCCTCTTCCTCATACCTCATCCTTCACAGTTGGTGTTGCACTCATACTTTTTAGACCAATGACCTTGTTTACCAGCAGAAAACAAGCTTTGCTTTGGCTGCAGATTCCATCTTGAGAGGTTCATTTCATCTTTGGAGTCTGTGAGGACTGAAGACCCCTGATGCACAGGAGGAGGTGATCACTATTGCCCCATGTCCTGTTCGCCTTGCAGGGTAGAGGACTAACACAGCAGGGCTGGGTTCCCTTCCCTTGGTGGGCACTGAGCATATCCTGGTTTCTGTACAAGCAGTAAATGATAACCACACATATCTTTGCTTTATTTCCTTCCAAGCTAAAACCATTGATTCATCAAAGACTGATGCTGTGGACAGAGAATCTTCTATGAGCCTGACTGACCCACCTCTGGCTAACAGATTTAATAGCACAGTGTCTCCAGCGAAGACCAAACAGGCATATCTCCCAGCAAACGAGGGTAAGCACTTTTCTTTTCTTAATGCATATCTGAGAGTAGCAAGAAGGAAATTGTGGGTGGCATCTAGAGATTACTTGAGTATTTTCAGTGATGATAAGTACCTGAGTACTTAAGAACTCCCATGTGTACCATTGAGTGGTTCAAGGCTTTGGTCTCACACAACATGCTGAGATGTTTGCCTTGGCAATTGGTTCAGTGATATGGTCACAGTCTTAACCTAGAGGCACAGCCATGAAGGTTCTATACTCTACAAGCGAAAAGTATCTCTGGCTGGGGAATGCTGAGGAGCAAGACTGTTTCCCTTCCCCTCCCAGCTCCATACAAACAGGGTTTGTGGTTACAGTGCAGCCCTGGAAGAAAGCTGGAGCTTCCTCCAGTTCAACAGTGGAAGCTGCTAATCTAAGTCTCCCTGCTTCTTCCTCTAGATGCATCCCACAATCACTCTAAAAAGCACCATGGAAATCGGGGGAAAAATGCTGGGGCCAGGCTTGCAGGTAAGTCCAGGGGTCGGTCAGAGAGGAGGAGACCAGGTGAATGAAGTTTCACCAGTGCCCCTGACCTTCCCATCAATACAGAGTTACATTCCCCTGGGTGCTGCAGGGGATGCTTAGTAGGGAATGAGGGCACCAAACTACCTGTTAGAAAACCTCCTTTTTAAAATTAAACATATCTCCCCAGGCCTGGAGTACAGAAGTGAGTACAAACATGCAAATGCTCTGTCCCAGCTCACCAGGAGAAACAGCACTGGGCCTTCCCCTCAGCCCTTCTTATTTTGTATCAGGGAGCTGCAGAGCAGAGAAGCGTGCGTAGTTATTGTCTTCTTAGCAAGAAACAAAACCTTTTTGTGGAGATTTTCAATAGAGGGATGTTGTGCAGCGTCAAGCGGTGGTAAGATATTGATCTTACGGACAAAGCATGTTTCATGTTACCTGCTAGTCTTCAGGGACATTACAGGTGTTTTTTCTGGCAATTGTGGCTATTGCATAAGAATGAGGACTGGAACAGCGAATGCATGATTGTTTTCTATGATACCCTTTCAGGCACCAACTGGAAAACGGCCATGCTGGTTCTCAGCCCTTTGGCTTTCATACTGGGACTAATAATACTGACACTCAACGTCCATTACAACAAGTATGTGGGATTCATTCAGTTTGCCACTTCCCTGTCCAGCATATCAAAACAAAGGTCTTGATCTTAGCACCCTTCCCAATCCCATACCTGAAGTGTCTGGCCCTAAGCGAGACACGAGACATGGCTCTGCTCACCTATGATGTCACCCCTGAGGATTTCTCCTCTCTGCCACCGTTTCTCCCTCCCACTCACTATCCCACCCAAATGCAGCTGCTAATGTTGGCTCCTCCTCTCCTACATGCCATGCCTGAAGGTTCAGGGGATGTGGGCACCACAGCTGCTGAACTAGTTGACATGGAGAAGCAACCAAGGCAGACGCAGTTACATATTCTTCTCTCTTCTCCTAGGAAGAAGAAAATCCTCTCTGCTCTGAAGAGCTCCCCAGCCAACAGCAGCAGAGCTGACTTACGGGAGCCATCTCCCTTACGAAGAGGTCCCCAGCCTTACCTTCCACCATCTCGTTCCCCTTCCTTGAGGCATGGAGAGATCCTCATAGAGTGGAAAGATGGGACTATCACTCCTCTTTTTGATAATGCCAATTATCAAATGGACTAGCTCCAAAATAATGGAGCTGTTGTTCTGTCCTGTATTACTCTTTCCACCAGGAAGAGTGCCACCATAGCCAGCCTCCTCCCTAACCTTGCTGTTTTGAGGAGGAGTTGTAAGCACTGTTTGGTTTTCTTTTTAACACTTGAGAACAATCTCCTTGCACAGCATGAGGCTGAAGCAAGCAGAGCAGATTGTTTGGTTTGTATAGGCACACACTGCTTAGCTCTTCCAGGGCTGATTTAACCCATAACAAAACTCAGATTCAGCTAAACCATGCTGAGACTCTCATTAGCTGTAACTGTCCACTGCCCTAAAATTCTGAAGTTACTGAGCATATGAGAACGTAAATCCTTGGAGACAAGGTGTAAGGTGAAAAATAGAAGTCCTGATGATCCTTAAATCCTTTTTAGATAAAACTAGCTGCCAACAGACACAGAAGGCTGTCAGTTACTTTGTCAGTGTGAGAACATAACTAATCAGCACCGTCTTCAGGACCCAAAGATTAATCTCTTTCAGATACCTGCCAAAATACTCCCCCCCACTATGTTATTAATTAAGTAACAGCAAGTCATTTTGCTAGCTTAAAAGGTAGCACTCTCTTGTCCTCTCTGCATCACTGCAAGAGTCCTACTCAGACAATACGCATCTCTCAAAACATTTCCATATTTAGGATGCATTAGACTTTATAATAACACACATCCCCTTTTTTATGTAGAACGACAAGTAGTGTCAGTGATGCTTGTCAGGGGTATTACATTATCCAGCCATTTTATACCAGCTTCAGTCTCTGATGTCCTGTAGTCATACAGAATAGTCAATGAACAGATATACTGCTCCCACCTAGAGCAGTAACAAAGTTATTTTCTAGGAAGGAGGAAGGCACTGTTTTCAGCCTTTACGCTTCTTGTTTGAGCAGAATTACCTGTGACCATCACACTCAGTCCTGGCCTCTTCTCAGTGAAATCTACAGTCTCGTAGTGCTTTCCTAATATTCATGAATTCATGCTTTCCTTCCCTCTGATCTTTGGATGATGTAAACGAATCACTGCTATAAATCAGGAATTATTCAGAGGAAGAAATACTAACACTAGGAAGTTATAAGTATGAGCCGCATCAGTGTACTTTTCAGTAGAGCAAGAGAAACCATACCCTAACATGCCTCTTACTCAGACTTAACACTTTTCACTTTACCTAAATTAAGTTGTGGTTTTTTAGTGGAGCTTCGACTTCTCTAGAGTTTTATTTTATTTAACCTAAGGCAGAAATAAGATCTCTAGAGAATTTGAAGTCTCTGATTTTTTAATTTTTCCACAGCTCAGTAAAAAGTTAACTGCCATGAGATTTTTATTATGAGCAGAAACTTAGCTGATCTCAAGAAAAAAAATACAAACCTTATCAGTTCAAAATATAAAAATCATAGAGGTTAGAAATAAATGTCTTCCCCAGGCAGATTATTCCATAGTTATTTACTGGAGGGTTTCCCACATGCTCCTTGGGAAAATATTTTACTACTAGATATGGGCAGAGAAAGAACTCTTTCTTCACTGGAGAGCAGCGAGCACAAACACTACAGTCAGAATGAAATTCCAACTTTCCAATGTTTCCACTTTAAAACAAATCCAAAGACTTCGGGGTCAAGTTTCCAAATGCACAAGCGTCGTTTTACACACAAAATCTGTGGGAATACGTTCCGCACATCAGCCACTCAAAATGCACACACAGTGCCTTACCAATTACCACAGTTACATCCCTTGTACCTCTTCCTTCCACAATTAAGATGCCTGCCTTTGGAATTTTGTCCGAGGAGCACATCACCCTACAGCATACAGCACTTGTTACCCTCCAAAACCTTGCTGCACTTTGGGAACACTACGTATGCAGAGCCATTAAAATCGAAATACTAACTTGGAGCTCAGCTGCTGTTGAGCTTTTCCAAAGCAAGCAAGTGCTTATATTCATTACTGCTGAACGGGCAGAACAGATGATTTGTTAATGACTCTCTATAACTCATACTTAATATGCTAATCTTGCTCATAAACAGGAAGACAGTGACACCATTGTTTACATAGCAGTGATTAAATGGTAGCTCAAACAATAATGAAGAAATAAGACTGTGAAGCAGCACAGGCTTTTAACTATTTTCTCCCCCTCTCTTTTAACAGTTGTTATCTTTTTAGTTATCTCTCGCTCATTTACCTACATTACATGATAGAGATCAAATTGTCTAAAGTATGGGCAGAGGAGCTAAAGGTGTGAGTCTTCCATCATGAGAGCTCTTAGAAAGCACATCAGCCAAATACCCATCACGAAAGGCTCCAAAATAGCAGATTCTGCCTTGGGGCTGGACCTGGTGACAGTAGGAGACACCTTCCACCCTCTGCCTCTAGAGCCAGCTGAGAAGCACTCAGAGCAATCGTGTACCACCCTATGTGCTGTTCACTCTCTGCCATCACCTGAATGCAATGCTTGTAAAACAGCGTTCATAATCAAAATAAAACCTGACTGTAAAGTGGAGGAGCACTGAAGTTGTTTATGTGTGTATACGTGCACATATTAAAAGCTCTCTCACAGTGCATCCTGCTTGTGTGTATACATATATACACAAAAAAGGAGGCACTACAGGAGGACTTCTATAAATCAACTCTACAGGAAAATAAGAGAGCAATGACCAAGACACCGCTGTCACTGCAGTAGTAACGTACAGTGCACCAACGGATGAATGCTGCATAAACAGAGAGTAACACGATACTAAGCTGCCGCCCATATTTGTCAGCCCAGTTATGCTGCACCTCTGGTACTGCAAGTCTTCTCCAGGGCTGACGTGATGCTGATGACCCTCGCTTGACTCTTGGAGCGGGGAGGAAGACAAAATGGAAGTAGACACCACTTTCTCATACACTTATTTACATTGTGAGTTCCAGGTGCCTAAGAAATAAAGGCTAGAGGAGATGTAGGGAAGAAGGGACACTTGTTCTGCCCCAGAGTTGCCTGAGATTCAGAAAACCTCATTCCTCACCTGAAAATTTTAATAACACTATCATGGCTTTTTGGTATTTAAGTACCAAAACATCCAAAAGACTATGAACCATTACTAACTGAACACGCGTAATCATACGGAGTGCTAACAACCTCAGCTCCCACCAACATCAACGACAAAAGAGAAGTCCACGGGAAAGCTGACACAGGCACAGGCTTCTGCAATCATCCAGCACAAGTGTCTACAGGACAGCACTGGCAGCACACACAGCTCTGCTGCCCACACATGGGTGTAGGCAACAGAAACACAGATGCTATCAAACAGATGTAAGACTGCACATTAGCTTAGATATCCTGTGCAGAAAATGCCATACTAGGAAGATAGATTTCCATTTTCTAATCCCCTGTATGACCAAGGTGTCTGTTAGAGAGGAAAAAGGATGAGAAAGAGGCAAAATAAGAACTTTAAGTTTACCATTTAAATACTGTACACCAACTGTTTACTAAGATGCTTCAGGTGGAAAGTGTTTTCACAATGGTACATCAGCGATGTACATAAATTCATGATACAAACAAGACCTGAAATGATTTGACAAGTTATCACAGCATATCAGCGGAGGAGCTGGGAAGAGAACTACCGTTATCCCATTTGAAATGCAAGGTGCAAGTTCTGCAGTAAACAGTTTACTACTAAATATCTCCATATGCTCATTTTCTCATCTCTGTAGCTCTACAGCAGCAAGTCAAAAAATATCAAGTGTTTGATTTTTCAAAGAGACCTGTGATTGTTCAGCAGTTCAAGGGGAAGGAGAAATAAAAAGAAAAAAGAAGGAGATAGGCACAGAGGAAGTCTTTGTTAGCTCTGGGTTTCAATTCAGACATCTCATGGTTCAATCAGACCATATTTTTTTGTTAGCTAGGAGAGACAAAAGCACAGGTTCTTCAAAAGCTCCAACTATCTTCAATGAATCTATATAGATTTAAAAAGAAAAATCTACACTTCTGCAGCCATGTAGTTCTTTCCCTGGTTATAATAAAAAATTAAAATAAGAAAAAAAAAAAAGCGTGTTACATTTCTTCAAAAATTCTCCTTGTTCTTCTCGAAAGCATTTATTCTTTGGAGCAGAGAAACTGATGCACTTCTTTCAGTGTTGCTTGCATGTCCTCGTATTCTGCAAATTTGCAAGCATCTTCCAGCTTCAGCCATTGGAAAGCTTGGTGTTCCTCTGAGAGCTTGATTTCAGTGTTACAGTCCTTCATTTCTGCCAGCCAGTAAATTACGGTCTTGGGTTTGCCACGGACAGGATAGTGTAGTTCTTTCTTGTACCCCTCTATGAGGGTGAGTTGACTTGCCTGAAGACCAGCCTCTTCCTGCGTTTCCCGGAAGGCTGTCTGCAGGTCATCCTCTCCTGGGTCCACATGGCCTGTCAAGAAGGTGAAAAAAGTAAACCTTTGAGAAGAAAACTCAGATTTTGCTTATTCAGTTGCAACTAGGAAACATCAGGAGACAGAGATGAGAGTACACCACAGCTGATACAGAATCAAATGGAAATTGGACAACAGAGATTGCTTTTCCAACTCTTATGTCTTGATTTGTCCTCATCTTGTGGCTTTTAGGATCATTATTTAGCTCACATCTCCTGAAATTCTCAAAGGCCTACCAGCGCTAGAAATCTTTTCTTCCCTGTCCTCTCCTCTTCTGGAGCACTCTGCACGTGTAATGCTCCATCTCAGATCATACTGAGGACTGAGTGCCTCACGAACACTTTTCCTTTATCCAGTTAGAGGGGAGACTGCTCATCTGTGAGAGTCTTGGTCCTCTCTCAACTCTGCCCTTCCACAGAAGCTTAAGGCTCAATTCTGCAAAACTCTCACTCATTCCAATAGCCCAGAAACAAGGAGACCAGGCACCAACAGAAGCCATTTAAAAGGTGGGTTTCAGTTAGGCAGTTATGTGTATTTTTATTTCCCTCTCATATTCCCCTCTGCAACGCAGTAAACCTAAAAGCCAGTCCTTTTACCAGCTGTGTAGTTCTTCTAGGACACATTTATTTTACGTTGCACAGAATGAGAGGTGCCATTACAAACAACGGATAAATATAACACAGCCCCAGCTGTTTGTACTTTTGTTGAGAAATGTCAGATTTGGTTTTCTCATGAAAGCTCCAGACCAGAACATAAATAGAACAAGCCAAGCAAGTCCTCAAAAAAGCAACAGAGCAGGAGTTGGGAGGTTTCAAGAGGAAAAAAAAAACAAACAAAACAACCAAACAAAAATACCAACAAGCTTTATTGTGTCCCTGGTGTCACCCTATTTTCTATGTAGCTGGCTGCAAATAGCCGTAATTTAATAGCGGAGATGAATCTTTCCCCAGGGTCCAGGTAGCCAAAGCCAACCTTTAGTACTAGAACTATGTAGGAAGCTCATTTTGCTTTCCCAACAGGTCTCACTCATTTCTCTGTCTGCATATCAGAAGCTTAAACACCTCTTACAATGTGACATCATCTCAAATGTTAAATATGCTTCTATTTCAAGCAGCAACTGTGCAGAAAACAGCATCTGATGTTGACATCTCAGACATTTGAGATCAGATACACTGAGGCTTTAAGTAAAAACATTTTCCCCTTAAATCCCAGCACTGCAAGTCAAGCTGTCTCTTTTTTGACAAAGTGCGTATTTCCATAGCTGAGACTTATTATTAATAGTCAGCAAACAGAATCCACTTGGCCTCGCTCAGCTGGATTGCTTTTACAGTACCCACAACAAATGCCCACAGAACATCTGTGAACAGTAAGTAACCACTATTTCTTATGATAGTCATGATCCGTAGTAATCGAACATGCAGTGACTTGAGGCAGCAATAAAGCTGGAGGGCTAAGATTCTGTTTCAACTCAAAGGGCACTAGTGCCACCTCCTGCTCTCCAGCACGGCAAAACACAACCACGCCACTCTGCTGTCGATAACCTCTAAGTCTAAACTCAGTAAGTTTCTAACTTTCTGCAGTACAGTCTACCTACTGAGAGGAAAACAGACTGCTGGCAGCACCTCACACCACAGCTTCCAGCTCCTCCTAGCCGTTAGCACTAATGCAGTTCATACACGCTGAGGAGAAAAATGAACCCTGCATCCCTTCCCATCAGCCTCAGTGCGGGCAGAGTCGCAGCTCTAGGAGCAGAAGTGAGGCTGATGATCACATGGGGGGATCCAAGCTAGTCCAGTTTAATCCCATCAGGGTTGCAGCTTTTAAAATACCAATGTACAGCTGTAGCTGTAAATTGCCTTTTGTGTGCTCTTGGAGAGACGATTGTAACTTCTTCTAACTATGGCTCCTGCCACATTAAATCTACGTCTGCATCATACACAAGTTATGTTACTGCATCACACAACCTGATGTGCCTTTGAAGACCACTCATATTGCAGAGAATATATAATGTAATAGTTCCCCTTCATTTATTGCCCCCAAATCTGTACCAAGCTTCTATGAAAAGCTGTCATCACATTGTGACTTTTGATCTATAAAACCTTAAATAGTATATTGAGGGAGGTGATTCTGCCCCTCTACTTCAGTCTCACGAGACCCCCACCTGCAGTACTGTGTCAGCTCTGGAGTCCTCAGCACAAGAAACACATGGACCTGTTGGAGCAGGTCCAGAGGACAGCACAAAAATTATCAGTGGGCTGGAGCACCTCCCCTGTGAGGACAGGCTGAGAGAGTTGGGATTACTCAGCCTGAAGAGAAGGCTCCAGGGAGACCTTCTTGTGGCCCTTCAGTACTTAAAAGGGGGTCTACATGAAAGATGGGGACAGACTTTTTAGCAGGGCCTGTTGTGACAGGGGTGATGGTTTAAACTAAAAGAGGGTAGGTTCAGACTAGGTACAAGGAAGACATTTTTTACCATGAGGTTGGTGAGACACTGGCACAGGTTGCCCAGAAGTGGTTGATGCCCCATCCTGGGAAACACTGCAGGTCAGGTTGGACAGGGGCTCTGAGCAACCTGCTCTAGTGAAAGACATCCTGGCCCATGACAGGGGGGCAAGAACCAGATGGCCTTTAAAGGTCCCTTCTAATCCAAATCGTTCAATGATTTTTAGTGCATGAGATGTATCCCTATGAGTCATTTCACTAGCTACTGAAATGCTTACAAGTAATTTCAATTGCTTGTCCTGAATTACTGTACTCCCAGTGAACTCTTCTACATGAATCTTTCCTCTCACAACGATCAATCATTTCCTAGCACATGTTTTTTAGCTTTCCAGTAGGCTGCAAACTCTAGTCCCTTAGGCTTTTGATGAAGTGGACAAAGGGGGAAAATTTGGAAAGTTTTGTTCCTTCCCTTATATAGCAGTGTAGTTGACACTGTCACAAGTTTTGTTGTCGTTTTTTTTTCCAGTTTGCAAATTCCTGTTTACAAACTGCTCCTCCACTATGCTTTAAAAGGACCGCATTTTACAAAACAAGAAGTAAAAACCAGCAGGAAAAATGATCAAGGGTTAAAAACCACCCTGTAAGAAGATCTGCAAAGAACCCGAAGTATTTCTGTGCTGTGCTTTTTTCCAGACTGGGGCTGTGACTGCGTACTACCAAACACTGGCTCTGCCACGAGTCTTTACAGACAAGGTGTTGCTACATGTTTTGGGGCAACAGGCTCACCCTCTCCTCTGGGGCCTCACTGATAAGCAAGGATGGCTTAGGTGAAGATGGCTGATAAGGTTACTTCTCCTAGTTATCCCTCTCTGCTGCATTAGGTATGTGCTCTTCACACATGATCTCCTGATCTTAAAGAAACCCCTTCATCTTTTAAAAAAGGCATTTTAAAGTAAATTGCTGATTTTTGTTTGCTTTCTAATGTTGCGTTGCAAACTGTGACCCTTCTGATTATAAATGGGTCAAACAACCGTGCATTAGCAACAGTGGCATCTGGCAGAGGGTCAGACCTCAGCAAGAAGGTAAAAATTTCTCTAGCTACCTAATCGGAGTTGTCTGCTCAATATCTGCCAGAAACATAAGATATTGGAGGAGCACGCTTTGGTGACCCACCCCCCCCTTCCCACCCAATCCCAGTCAGTGGTGCCTAAAAGTTTATACTGTCACAACTTGCAAAAAATTTCAGCCACAAAACTCCCTCCTCAGTTGCACAAACAGCATAATCAGTGGCTACTGCTAACTGATTAACTGCCCCTCGAGCTGACCTGAGCAGCTTTTAGCCAAAGTTCAGTCCATAATCTCACTCGCTCCTGACACAAACAACCTTGAAGCATGTTATCAGAACAAGCATCACCTTTGGGTGGCGTCCAGTGATGGGTCCCATAGGATGTCTGAAGGAGCAGGTATTCAATACCGTCAGTGACCTTAGAAGACGGTGGTGACTGCAGCTTCCTGTAGATGATCAGGCCACAAGCTCTCACAGCCATGTTCTTCTCTTAGCTGCTCAGAGAGTTGTGGAAGGGCACAGAGGATCAAGGAGGTACAACAACAGTGTTAAGCTCGAGCATTAGTTGCATCTAGCAAGCAAATACACCTTTGCATGTGCTAAATGTTGTCTGGCCCTTTGCAGGTACTACACAATTAAAGTGTATCTTAATAACTACCTTGGAATTGTAAAAAATTGAGTCATTTCGTTTTAAAACAATGAAACACGAACCTATATAAAAGTTTTACAGAAAAAAGCATGAAATATGACCTGCATGATTCCATTGCTGCTGATATATTACAAACTACACTGTAAGGGGTAAAAAAATCAATGATAAAACAAAAGAAAAGCCACTGATTCACACTCTGAAGCTTTTCCACTGCAAAAAGCCAAAGGACCTGTGCAAAGATAATACCTCAACAATACTGTAAGTGGCCTACAGAAACAGCTGCCCAAGACATCCCCTGCAGCAGAGAACTCCTCAAGATGCCAGTGGCAGAGAAAATGAGTGACAATGGACAGGCTCTCTGCTGTCTCAGCTAGCCCTGAGGCTGTTACACGAAACTAAAAGCTTTTTGGCCCAAGTATTAAACACTAATTTGATGTAAACAGAAAGAAGCACACCTTTTAAGTGACAAATATTGTCATCAATACGGTACAGAGCCAGAACTGGTCCTACAGGGAAAAAGAGAGAAACCAACGGAGATGAGAAATCCATGTTAAAGTACACAGCAACTCCCCGTTCCAGGCAAAGCTCTGCCTTTCAACAGGGCCACACAGTTCATAAAATAATAAATTTACACAGCACCGTTTTTCCCCGAGATGCCCACTGGAGGCGTCGTGACACCTCCAGCTTCCAAACCGGGAAACCACAGCAGAGAGTTCCTCACCACCAACCGACCGCGGGAGGGTGTTCGGCTCTCCTGGCCAACCCCTCTTTACCCGCCTCGGTTGGTTCCTGACCGGGCAGGCCGAAGATGACCCACCCGCCAGCCACCAGCGCCCCCGCACCGGGCAGCGCAGGGGACCTAACCCCGCCCCGGCCTGGAGCCCAGAGGCCGCTCAGGGCGGGAGACCAGCCCGGACGCCCAGGCCCTGGAAGGACAAACCCCTCCGAGAGCCGCCAGCCCA
>VZZY01016228.1:34217-67267 GCA_013400335.1 Eurystomus gularis
CCTCACATGGCGGGGTGCGGGGGTGAGGCGGCTGCGGCAGGAGGGGGGCGAGGGCCCTGCCTCATCCCTCCGCTCCTTCTTCCAGGGGGTGAAGCTGTAAAGTTCCTCAGTCTGCGACTAAATTCAGCGAGGGAAGCTGTCTGTAAACCCCCTATGGGGCTAAATTCTGTAACCGTGACTCCCCCGCAGTCATACAGTGCAACGCCAGATGCATGGTACTTTGTTTTGATACA
The DNA here is from genome assembly GCA_013400335.1 of Eurystomus gularis. Lineage (NCBI taxonomy): Eukaryota > Metazoa > Chordata > Aves > Coraciiformes > Coraciidae > Eurystomus > Eurystomus gularis. The sequence goes on from VZZY01016228.1 coordinate 34,451, forward strand.
ACCACAAAATAAATTTTGGAAGCCATTGGGTAAATCTTCCTGGCAAGAGAAGCTTGGGCACAATTTTCAAATAATCGGCATCCCAATTTAGCTCATAGATTATTTTCTTAGCGTGCGGTTGAATATTAGACACTTCCCATTTCCATGCAGCTGTTGTTTTAAGCAGTTGTCAGGGATCAGCTGTAGGATGGAGGTCTCTTCTGCTGAGGTCAACAGACTATACATAGTGTGAAGGGCTGATTATAAAAAATAGCAGTCTCTTGCCAGCTGAAGTTTTGTTGGAAAACAAACAAAAAAAAAACCCGCAACATTTAGTTGTTGTTTTTAACTGTCTCAGTTTTGAACTGTTTCAAAGAATAATGAAGTGAACTGTAGTTTTAGTAAGCGACTCTGTGTGCGGGAGGTCAGTAGCAAAGGGAGCAGGAGTGCTGCTGCAGGGAGGAGACCTGCGTCATGGTCCGACTGTAAAATAATCGTCATTTAACATTAAAAGTATTCCCTCCTCTCCAATTACTTTTGTTATACGGAAACTAGAAGTAATTGTCTGTTGCTGGAATTCAGCTTTGTTTGTTGTATCTTCAAAACGGGCAGCTACGACACTTGTTCCAACGAGCAATAGGATGTTTACTACCATGTTGTGTACGTGCAGAGGGAGTTGCGTAGCGTAATCCTATGATCTTACAAAAGGATCTACTGCAACGTCAAACGCGGTTTCACAGATCCCTACCTACTGCATTAAACTGAAGTTACGAACCTGTGTTACAGTACAGATTATCTTTTATAATGGAGCTTCTGCTTATAAAAGTGCAACTGCACCCTGGGCCTGTTCTTCACAGGGATACCGTAGTTTCCAAGGAATGGGGTCAGAATGATTAAGGGTAAAGCATATTGTGTGGTGCTCTGGAAAAGCAAATTAGCCATTCACTTCTGGACTAAGTCAGATTTGGCTTTGGATCACCGTTTAAAAAAGGGCTTAATGTTCAGATGAATAAGAAAAAGAAGGATGACTGGTGACGTGAGTTAATAAGTCGCCCCTTTCTCTATTGTGTGGTTGCCAGATCGGCTTTATTCTGGTCTTCTGTTCTATATTTCACAAACCAGCAAACACTTTGGCACTTTAGCGTGTGCTGAAGACTTGTCGGGGGTAATGTGATTACAAGTAATAAATACAATATTCTGCTCCATTCGTGGTCAGGAGAGGACACATACCTACCTGCTACATGCATTTACAAATTTTGTAAGTTCTTTTGTTTTTGTAAGATACTTGTAAAGCAAAATGATTTATATAATATAAACTGATAGGTAGGAAAACCAGGTTCTGTTTCAGTTTTGTACACTGATCAACAATTACTACATTTATCAGAGGCCCTTGAAAATTGTGCCTAATAAAGTTCTTTAATGATCAGATTAGAGTTTATGATTCAGAGCTGCTGCTTTTTCCTGTTTCTCAAGGATTACTGCAGGCGCAGTTTTCCACTGTGCTTAAATTTTTCCCACATCAGGGCAAGAATCTCAAGTGTGCTTGATAAGATGCTTCTGAGACCTTCACAGGCATGTGTTGTCTGAACACTGGTCTTCTACTCATCAAGCACACAAAGGTGAGCAACAATTAGTGTGATACATGTGTTTTTTGACAGCTCGGCTGCAAGTGACTTGAGCGTGTTTCCAATCCTCCCCAGTCTTCCATTCTTTTCACACACAGGTCATGGGAGTGTTATTCATGTGAGCAGTGCACTGAGATCTTTAATATATCAGAGGTTAATAAGGATCAAGATATAGTGGTCTAAGGCTTCTTTATTCTTAAAATAGTCTATGCAGGGATTTTACGTGATTTATTTTATGCACAGAGACTGACACTCACCATGTGTATTTGAAGGCCGGCCTTTTCTCCACTTTGAAAGGTGCATTGAGAATGAAAAGATCTGTATAAGATCAGTTAATAACTAAAAGCATTTTAAAATGGAGGATCAGCTCCTAGAGCCTGATTTAGTGGTGAGTGAATGTCCTTCAGGATATGTAAAATGTAACCACTGATTTCCATTATTTACGCCTTGCTTTGCTTTTTTATCCAGCTTTATGACCTTTAAAAACCTCTGTTACTGAAAAAGAGGGGGAGTTCTCTGATGACAAGTTGTGATCTTATTCTGTGCTTTGAGTTGGTCCCTTTATATAAAATTCTAATGCTTTTTTACAGTAAGTACTTATCCATTACGAGCATCTGGCAGCCTTTTAAGACCTTTGTAAAACTTCTTTGCATAAGAGAAAAGTTGTAGAGAGCCCAGGTTCTCCACATGAAGGTAACAGGCTGACTGGATCCGTGTTCAGACACCTCGCATCTTCCAGCAGGAAGGTGTATCACCTTTGTTTCTCCCTTGCTGCCAGCTTGTGTATTAGTAAGTAAAGATGGTCTGGGCTTTGTTGACTGTTTCACTGACCAGCTTCAGCATTTTTTTTTTCAGTGGCAAAGAAGGTCTCTTGTGTGAGAAGGTGAAAATTACAAAGTGAGGCTGAATTTCTGGACAGATAAAAGGAGAAGGACAACCACTGAACAGAGAATAATTACAAACAATGCTTAATAGCGATTGAGTGAAAAGTTTTTCTTAGGCCTGAGATCATCTGGCCTTATAACTGGGTGCTCTTGGAGAATTATACCTCCTTACTGACTCACTTCTTTCTCAAAATATGTTATATCCAACCATTTTAAGAAGTCTTAGGCTTTTGTCTCAGTCCTGTTTTCAGTGAAGCCACCCAAAGCTTTGTGGGAAAGAAACTTTAATAGGAAGCTTTGGGCTTCGACAGGAAACTACCATGCTGAAGAATGTTATATTTTTCTGCCCCGGGACACAATGTTCTCTCAGGGAAACAAACAAAATTAGATGCTGACAATAACCGAGGGAAAGTTGACTGTTATTTATTGTAAAAAAGTAGAAGTCTTTTCCTTTTTTTGCCAGAAGATGGCATTATCATTAACAATTTGAACCTTTAGTCTTTTATTCTTGAAAACCAATACTACCCTCATTTCTTTACAAAGCAAATTTATTTTGGAAAATTATATATCTGTTTTAGAGACGTTGTCTTCAGACACAAAGAATTCCACAGCACTGGATGAATTAAAATATTCTTTTAATGAGAACAAAGGTGCTCCTTTCTTTTAGACCGTGGACAGTTTAAAGTCTGGAAGGGTTTTGCTGACAACTGCAATTTCCTCTGAATTCTCTCATGTATGAACCAGACCAAATCACAGAATTAGATTGGAAGGGACCTCTGGAGATCATCTAGTCTAACCCCCCCGCCAACGGAGAATCTTTTAGAAAATTGTCTACTCTTGAATGTTAAAGTAGTCAGAAATTATGGAACCTACCACCATGACAACCTCTTAATTTTTTTCCGTGGTTAAGTGATTTGCTACTCCTTTATTAGTCAATGTTCAGTTTTCCTAGGTTGTGAAATTGCTGTTACATGAGTGGAGAGACACTGGAGTTATCTCCTGAAACCACTTGGATCCAGAAAGATTTATTATAGCTGGGAAAGCAGAAGCAGTTCTCGCTTCCCAGGCCTGCTCTCATTAAGAAGCCATTCAGTTGCTTTCACATGGCACAGAGCCTTAGCCATTAAGCTGTGTGGAGCTGCTTCCGCGTCTCAGTACCACCCTTCTCGTATGTTCTGCGGTACCTGTATTACTTGGATTTTCCCCATGTTGAGAATCCTAGTCCCTTGTAACCCCAGATAATGGAAGTCTGTCTGTACAGTCATTTCTAGCCATTTAAATATATTTTGTTTACATTTTAATTAGAACCTTGTCCTTAAAATTCTTAGTTCTCTTGTCTGCTCATCTTTTTTTGGGAAGTGTCTGAATTTTTCTTCCTTTTTACACTCTCTTCTCTCTCCTGTGTTCAACACTGTAATTCAAACAGAGTTTTAACACTGAATTAGTTCTTGCAGTGGTCTTTAGCCACTCTGTAGTTAACTTGAGCATGTATAAAGATGTAGCATTAGGCTTGAACTTTACCTCAGGATTCAGAATCACTTTGCACACACATGAAATAAGTCCACCTACACAACAGTGTTTTTTTGTCTTGAAGCCTGTTACTGCTGAATCTCATAATTTTATTAAGGCTAACTGCTATCTACAGTTTAAGGTCAAGATTGTAAAGAATTTTAGATGTCCTCTACTACACCTCTTGGCCTCCTTAATATCTTATACAGTTAGCACTTTAATGTAATCTTTATTGTTTTGTTAGTATTATTTTAACACGTGTTAATGAATGATGATAATAATGAATACAATTTAAGGGTGGTATTTGGTGACCTTCTTTTCTTACATGCTGTTACTGTTGAGATGCTTGAAAATTTTGCCAAAGACCTTGCCCTGAATTACAGGGTGGAAAACTTTATCTTAAATAACTCGATTATGTTGAATGTTACTGTAACCTCCAAACATGAGTAAGAGCTGTATTTCCTAAGGTCCTAGACTGAACAAAGATACAAGAAGGCAGTGGGCAACAGATACTTGAAGTGCTATCATTTTTCCATTTTATGGAACAAGTAAAAATATCCGCAGATATTAATCCATCTGGATACAGACAGCTGCACGATGCATTGCTAGGGAGATATGAGGGAAGGAAGGAGTTGAGGTTTTTTCAGCATACCTTTCAGTGATGCATGTTGCTTTTCTGGGTTTCCCAAGAATGCAAGTACAGCATTGCAGTAGCATATAAAAATTTAGAGAAATTCTGTGTTTCGGATTTCGCAGAAAGTTTTGGTTATTCTGTCAAGGGTGCTTAGAAATGCTCACAAGATTCATGGCATACAAGAGAAAGTTACGCAAGAAAACTACAGCTTTGCTGATGTTCATCTGTGAGATGAATGGTCTTAATTCAGCTTGAGGTGAGGACAAATGCATTTTTTTCTCCTTTGGTTAGTTAACCAAGGATAGCTGAACCACATTAGACCACATGCCCTAATATTAAACTGAGTGTCTAAAATTAGGCATTTTGCATTCTATAGCTTGAGGAGAGGGTTTCAGTAGCTGTCGCATTCATCAAGTAGACACCAGACGTGTAGGAGCTCTGCAGCAGTAAGTAACACTGCAATGTGCATTTTTAGACATAATTGTGTATTGTCTATAATTATAAAATATAGCTTCATAGATAAAATATTTGTTTCATGTTTAGTTTATTGTTGTTATTGCTATATTCTGTAGTGTTTGACCATCTAGTGTATTGTAAACTTGGAGTAAAACGAGCTTCTGGCCCAACTGGAGGTAATGGCATCAGGAAATGTGTAGTTTCTTCGTTAGCAACTTTGTCAGATGTGATATTTCATACGATTCTAACATTTATTTTGTTTCATTTCTTGTCAACTTTAGCTTGAAGATGGCATCATGCCTTTATGAATGCCTTTGTGAGGCAGAACTTGAAAAATACTATCCCCACTTTACTGCCTTTGGTCTTCAGAAGATTCATGAGCTTGCCAAAGTTTCCATGAAAGATTATACTAAACTAGGGGTCCATGACATGAATGACCGCAAACGACTCTTTCAGCTCATCAGAATAATCAAAATTATGCAAGAGGAAGACACTGCAGACTCAAGCAAGCAAGACTTTCAACCTAATAGCCTTTGCATTCAGCCTCAGTTGACCAGAGCAGGTCCCCGTAGACAGCTGCATTTTGAGTCCTTCTTTGAAGAAAATGATAGGACAGTTAAAGACTCTGAATCTGAGCCATATGTTTCACCGGATTTCATTGCCAATGAGAAAAACAGTGTAGGGGAAATGTCGGGACACATTCAACCACATGATTCAGAGCTGATCAGATTAACTAGAAGAGACTTAAATACTCCTGGAATATGCACAAAAAAGGACCTGAGCTGTCCAACAGTTTCTGATGATATTGCTCCTCTCCTGGGGGATTCTGAAGTTCCTATAATACAAAGAATAACTCATATTTCTGGGTATAATTATGGACTACCACATTCCTGTATCAGGTAATAATCAGTTGCCTTTATTTTACTATATTTAAAGTTAGTAATAATTAATTATTTCTTCATTGTGGAGGAGAATCTGTCTTCATCATGTCCAAATAAGCAATGCTACCACTACAGAGCAATGCAAAATCTTATAGAGAAGAGAGATATTAATAAGCACTTCCAACTTTCCAAGTCTGGTAGATGGAATCAACTGAATTTCACCAGCTGCTGTTCACGAAGGTTGTCTAAGAATAGTTTTTATTATCTTTCAGGATATAAGGCTTTGTTTTCTTGGTGAGGAAGGTTGCTTTGCATCTGGTCCCCACGCACAGGATCTGCAACTTTCATGCTTTACACAGTGTTTGGTAACAAAGGGGCTATGGTTATCTTGAACTACTGGTAGATCTAACCTGGCAACGTTTTTAAAGCACAATTTATTTTTTCCTGATTCAGCAACAGACCACGTACCCCTCTGCACAAGTACTACCAGCATCTAGCTCCTTGTAATGCAGTCATGGCAGTTTAGTTTCAAAATATGGTGAAGGGAGGTACCTGTATGAGGCTGCGGCTTGGTCTGGGAAGGCTGTGGGGAAAGATTTGGTATATGGAGTTGGGATGTGGATTACAACTCCCATTGAGCATGCCGGTAGTCTGGAGGGATAGATGCTGTTGCCACAAGTGGAAAAGGTAACATGCTAGAGCACTTAAACTGTGAAATGCAAGACAGAGGTTTATAACCCCCCTTTGCTGGGAAAAAAAAATAATTCCCAGCTTCCAGAGAAGTGCACTAAACTCCCACATATGTTGGCATCTCAGTGCATTCTCTGATTCCTCTAGAAGCTGAGCAAGGTGCAACTAAAAGAGCAGATTTCATTGTCTTGGCAAGAAAAAAAAATGATAAAATACAACCTAAAGGCTCAGCTAGAGGAATTCATGTTTTTTAATCTCGCAATAGAGCCATGTATCTCCATTGTTCTCACTTTTTTTCCTTGTTAGTCTCTTTTTTTTTCTAAGCACATTCTTGTATACCTAGCATTATGGTTTATCTTGTAGGCTTTCTACATCCTCCTAATATGCCTGAGTTTCTCTTCCTCCTGTCTTGACCACAGAGTTCATCTTGTGCATTCCAGGCTTGGGCCAGTCTGCTAACACTTGGTTTTGTGATTCTTGTTTTGCAAGTGCCAAACTCCTTCCCTGAATCCATTCATTCCCATGTCACCTTGTGATTTGATCACCGTGAAGGAGGATCTGGTCTCTTCTGTGAGAAACGTGGGAAAACACTGGCATGATTTCATATAGCAGAAAGATAAAGATCTCTTTTAATATGTTTAAATATATTTTGCACTTTGCCCACAGCTTGATTTTGTCAGTAGCAGACAGGGCATAGTGATCCTTCTGGCCTATTGTCTAATAATTTCTAATAACTTGTGTCAAGATTTTTGGTTTGCCTAGTTATAAAAAATATATTTTGTTACAAAATACAATTTCTGTTTAAGAAAGATTAATAGAAAATCTAAACTTCAGGTTCAGCATATAGAATTAAAATGCACTCTGTTCCCGTACAAAACATATTCAACTAAATGTGCCTCTGTACTAGAATTTATGCCTTTTCTCTCATAAACAGAGCCTCCATGTCTTCAGTTTTTCCTTTCTCCAAATCTTGCCATCAGTCCTTCCTCTTTCAAGCTCTTAGAGCACAACAGGCTCTTTCTATAGGTCACGAAATCCAGCCTCTGACATGAGAATTCAGAGCCTCAGATCATTTGTTGGACAACATTTGGTGCCTAACGATATCCACAAGCTCACACTAGCTTATGAAGCATCTTATTTCAAGTATCACTGCCTTTCTTTTCAGGGGAAAGAATTTTCCATCTAAACGCAGGAGCTGATCCTGGTCTGCATGGGAAAGCCGTACTAAAATTAAAGGGAATCCAGTTACAAGATTACTCATGTGCAGTCTTTGAAGACCGCATCTTGAGTTTTATTGTACGCATGTCATGTTTCTGGGGAATCATGCAGCACAACAGCAATGATACTATGAGCTTGTAGTTGTAACGAGATACTGAGTAATTTGTGGGTTTGATTTCAATTTATGAGAGAACTAGTAGATGTTACTTTTCAGTGCTACGTTAAGAAATTTTGGGAGGGCATTCAGACAGCGTGGCAGAAACATTACTTTTAGGCAAGTTGGGGCTCACATAATTTTTTTTTTTTTTGGTCATGAATTATCATTCAAGTCCAGGCTGAAAATCATTGCCCATTTGGCTGAAGAAGCTCAAAAAAGAGAAAGGTGGAATGAATATATTTTGGTGTAATTCAAGCATTTTCTGTACGCTGCATCACAAAGTGCTTTACACAGCTGGTTAATAAATGAAACACGAAACACTCCAGTGTTCCTGAGGTGTCTGGAAGGGAACTAAAGTAGACTTGACAGAACACAACAGCACAACTCTGCCTATGGCCTGTAACCACATTTTTTTCAATGAGAAAAGACTAAAGGGGAGGCAATGGTGAGATAAATATTTCAAATTTTCTTTGAGCTGAATGGGAACATGGTGATACTGTCTTGTTTTCTAGTTTGAGTCATTTACTTGTAACCTGTTTGACAGCCTCTAATAGGAAGAATGGATGAAAGCAAACTAATTTTAAAATGTAAACCCACACTGTTGTAGATCCAGTATGTCTGAGAAAGAGACTCCATGGACAGAAAGTGAAAAAATCAGAGTGTGTGTCCGAAAACGTCCTCTAGGCCCAAAAGAGGAGCGACGTGGGGAGGTCAATATCATCACAGTGAAAGATAAAGAAACGCTACTTCTTCATGAGAAGAAGGAGGCAGTTGATCTCACCCGATATATTTTACAGGTAACATGCTCCACTTGAATGTTGTGTTTATGGGCCAGTCATTTGCATGGATGAGATAAAGCAAATTGTGCTTGGAGTTTCCATGAGGGGAAACGGAAAAGGGCTGTCTGCCCTTCTTGCGCTGAAAGAAGTGGTGGGCTTTTCTGTGACATCAGTGTAACTGTATTTTAATTGCTTTTGACTTATGCCAGCCTGTGGCAGGAAGCCTGAGCCCAGAATCTTAAGCCTCAAAAGCGTGTCTCTTGCAGCTTTCTTTGCACGTGTCAGAATAAAGTTCTCTGCTACATGCCGTTGCTGCAGAGTTGCCTGCTGCAGAGTCTCCTGGTAGCTTTCCAGGGTACTTCAGTGAGGATTTCCCTTTCCACTATTTCAGCACTGTAGGCCTGTTGCAATGAATCACATACACCCTCATCTCCTCCCTTCCTTTGTTCTCAAATGCTTTTGAAAATTAAGTTCCCTTTTGGTCTTTGTTTCCTAATCCCAAATACCTTGTGCTGTCATAGTTCAAATTCTCACTTCTGACTGACAGCACCAGGAACAGAGCTGATTTCTAGAGAGCAGCAAGCCATTCTCACTCTACTGGGTGTTATTTTTACAGTCTGGGTCCTAGGAACAACTGTTTGGAGTATCCAGTAAAAACTCAGTTTGCAGCTCTCTTGGGTCCAGCTCATGTACCACCTTTTATGGCGCAACACATGCCACAACTCCACCCTCCTCCCTCCATCTGACTACCTATATTTGGCCTATCACCTTCGTATCTCAGTGCTGAACTAACCACTGATAGGTTTTGTTATGGCAGTAGAGACAAACAAAATCTTGCAGTCACTCAATATAGTCCAAACGGAAGTACGGCGTGGCAAAGGCTGCATCTATTCTGTAGGACCCAGGAGAAATTCTCTGCTTCCAAGTCTGGCTACTTGCCCTGCCTTCCTCTCTGGTTCCTATGGAAAGGACAGCAAGGGGTACAGAGCAAATGGGAGGTGTTGGGGTGCATTCCAGCTCCATAGCCGAGGAACCCCAGCGGCAGGCCCATCACAGAGCACATCTGCCCTCTGAGCTGAGTGTAGCTGCTGAGACACTCTCGTTTAATCTGCCTGAGCTCTCATGTGGTTGGTTTGTGCATCACTGAAATGATTTTCAGTTCTAGAGATCTACCACCTTAATTTACACTGCGGTGAATTTATTAGAGTGTAATCTTAGACACCAGAACATCTTTTGAAAATATTATGTTTGTTACTGTCCCTGCAAACACTATTCTTAACCTAGAAGGAGCCCTTAATGAACTCCGCTGCAGTGTTTCCAGAGACCCTGCTGCTTTGGGTCAGATCTGGAGTGGGGGAAATTTTGGGTTTTCTTGCCTCCTTCTGAGATAAATACAATCCAGCTTTCCTTAGGAAGAGCTTCTGCCTTCTCTGGCATGAAAAGTTTTTAAGTCTGCAGAACAGAGACAATCACAACTGAGGACTAATTTTCAGAGTCAAGAGTTGACTCTGAGTTCTTTTTACTGTTATAGTCTTACTGTACATCTGTGGGCTGATTCATTTCAAGAATAGGTTTTCTTTAATTAGCTGGTTTTTTCCTTGTCAGAAGGCTGTGGTATGTTCTGCTTCAGAATGATGGAAAATTAAAGCATCTTTGCTTCCTTTTATTATTTTTTTTTCCTACCCTCAGTCACTTGATTAGTTGTAATGATGTGTTCCTGCGTATGTCATGCTGCATGGTAAGTGTGCTATATCGCTTTGTACCTGATCCAAAGCCATATGAAGTCACTGAAAAGAATTCTGTTATTTAACTTAACCCTTGAATGGAGGCGAAAAGGAAGTTAAGCATATTCATTTTCATGTAAAGATCACATTTATTTTTCAGCATGTTTTTTATTTTGATGAAGTCTTTGGGGAGTCATGTACCAATCAGGATGTGTATATGAAGACAGCTCATCCTCTCATTCAGCATATTTTCAACGGGTAGGGCATCAGTGCTTGCATTTGTTATTTTTTGCCTTGTTGTTTTTCCCATTTCATATGCTGCTTTAATTTTCCTTTATGCTTTTCTTCTTTTGAAAAGTGCATTCATTTCACCTTTGCCGCATACATTCTCCCTTTTAGAATGTCTTTGATTGCAATTTTGACAAAATAAGTCGGGGAAAATTTTATTGCATTTAGTCAGAAATTTATTCCATTTAGTCAGAATTTAAATCAAGTTAAAATTTGACCTCAGATGCAACAGAGAGACCATGGCCAGCTTAGAATGAAAAAATGTGCCAGGATTTCTGGAGTCTAATATCCACTCTAACAAAGGCTTCTGTGCAGTATAGCACACTTATCTGTAGAGGAGTAATAGTACCTCTTTCATAAGACTGCTGTGAGATATTTTTGCCTGTATTTGTAGAGTTCAGAGGACAATAGAAATTATTAATAACCTTGTGATTTATTTTTATGTTATTGATTTATTGATTTTCTTAGAGGTTTAATCATAATTACATGCTTCTTGATTAATGGGAAATTGATGGCGACTCTACATGAGTGACCTTATTTTCTTACAAAGCAACAAGCTTAAATACAATTACAGTTTTGAGTCTTTGAAGGAAAGAATTACCTGTCCATGCCACAAACAACAGAGCATTCTCTTACCGAAAATCTCCACGTATCAGCAGCAGAGACTGAGAGTATCATGCTCTTGGGAAACAGAAAGTGAAAAATGAGAATGAGGCTTGTAGCTTGCTGTGTAATAATCACTAGAGGCACAATTCACACTACAGCTAATCCCATAATGCCACCACAAGAGATGCCATTGCTTTTTCTCAGCTTTCCCTAACTTTTCTGTCCCTCCTGCTGCATCCCCTTCACTGGCATTGGTCTAATCTGACACCATGGAGAGCTAATTCTGCAATCTATGCTGGCAAGACATTGTTCACGGTGCTTTCTGCAGCCCCACGTTTTTACTCATTTCTCTGCCAAGGTACTGAGCCAGATAAAGTATTTTTTTAAAGTAGAGGAGGAATAAATAATTTGTTCCGTAGTATTTCTTCGGGTGATTCAGTTCCCTGAATCTGTTCGCATCATACTTGCGGGTTCAGTGCTTGCATAAGAGCAAGGATGGGGAAGGAGACGTAGGCACACAATAACCTTCGCTTAGATGGGCCTGAGAGGCAGTGGAGCCAGTATCTTGAGACGTCCTTGGCATTCTATGTGCATTGCCATCCTAATCTTAAGGTGATATGATGACAAAGCTGGAGCCATCTGTAACAAATGAAGGCTGTGGTTTCACTAGCTGGAGCAAGTGAACCAAACAGCTCTCTGCCATTGGGAGGGGATGATCCTCTTCCTTACCCCTGACTGGACACATTCCTGTCGGTTATTTTGTGATCCTCTGTGAGGTACTTTAGTTCACTGAAACAGCAGAAAATTAGCTTGCAAAAAAGTGGAAAGTCTTCTGTTTCGGTGCAGTAAAGTCAAACATCCGAGCCAGCACAGGCAGGGGTGGGTCAGCGAGGTAGGTCACACAGCTGGGAGCAGAGGAAGGGAGGGACAAGACCTTCCCCTAGGCAACAGCAACCCTTCAGATTGGTTTAGCTGCCTGCAGGACTGCAGCCTGAGGCGAAGTAACCTCGCACAGTAAATTACAGTGGTGGGGTGTTAATTTTCATCAAGTACAACATGTGTAAATACAGAACCTGACCTGTGGCTGGTTTGCATCTTGTGTCACAGTAATTCTTCTCTGTGATTCATAATCAGTAGGATTCCCATTCAAATTCCTACAATACTTCTGCAGCAACTAAACAGCTGGAAGAATAAGAATACTGAATTCTTAGTTTCCTTAAATGTGTTTTCGGCCTCTGGAAGGAAGGAAGAGAGCCAGCGCTCTGTGACATGCCAGATCTCCAGAGGACATAGTTAGGAATCGCTGATAAGTGTTTTGCAGTTTCCCAGATAGGATAGCAAACCGAACCTCATTGCTAAGAGGCCACTATAGATAGATACCAACATTGCAGAATCTTTTTTAATAGGTAAGAATAAATCAGATGTGGCACTAAAAATGTAAATTACTTTCACAGGGGCAATGCAACCTGTTTTGCATATGGGCAGACTGGCGCTGGCAAGACTTACACTATGATAGGCACCCACCGGAACCCAGGACTCTATGCCTTGGCTGCCAAGGACATCTTTAGACACCTGGAAGCATCACAGTCAAGGAAAGATCTCCTTGTTTTCATCAGTTTTTATGAGATCTATTGTGGACAGCTTTATGACCTGCTAAATGGAAGGAAGAGGTATTTAAATGAAAGTATGGTTTACTATAAATCTATGGTTATGAGTCAGTTACTGTTTATAAATCAGTTACTGTTTCATTCAATTATATTTAACTTATTGCCATTTACAGTAAATGTTACGTATTTAATTAGGGTTGTTCCTAGGAGCTACTTAGAGAGGAAGGCAGAATCTGACACTAAATACTGTGGCATTGATAGGGGCTCCTGGTTTTTACTATTCAGTGAGGGCAGAAATAAGTAAGAATAAGGACCTGTGGTTGAGATATGAGCTCATGCTGTTTTGCTTACACTGTAATAATACAATGTCTGAACAACCATTGGTAGAGAAAGGACCTTCTTGTGGACAGAAGTTCTTATGACAACCACTGTGGAGTTTCTTGTCTTTCCCTGCTCAAAAGTAACCTCTGCCCACCCCTCCTGCAGTGCTAGTGAGGCTTTGGCTCTTGCCACTCTAGTCTCTGAAGATCCCATTTATCTCCCACTTGTCATGCTTGACACTTCATAGTCTGCTCACCTTCCCTCTGGGCACCTTTACCCATCAGCCCAGTGACTCAACTGGAGCAAGCCTCTGCTGGGGATGCTGCCATTGCCCTCGGTAGTAGATCCTTAGTCCCAGACTCTTTTGGATGGATGTATTCTCCTAGAGGAGCTCCGTCTGCAATGGAAATTGGCACAACTCAGTACATACTTGACATAAAAAATCACTGTGGTCTGAAATCTCTAAATAAAATCATAGATAAGATCTCATCAGTGAAGTCTTTCCAGAGTGATCTTGAAGGAACATCTCCTGTCATCTGGAGGCATTTAGCAGCCTTGGAAGCCCTAGTCTTAGAGCACACTGGAGGGCTCGAGAGGGAGGCTTTCTGCCTGGAGAAGTGAGCAGGGAAGTACCTATTTCTGTGCTTATGTGTTCCCTTTCTTCAAAACCATCTTGAAGGAGCAGGCAGTGTAATCTGCTATGTAAGGAGGCAATTTACTAAGGAAGACGAAGTCTCCTTATATTTTCTGCATGTCCATTAGCCACCTTATATGTCATTGAAGGAGATGAAACTTCCTCCTGCGTGCATCATATCTGTGTTCTTCTGATATACTGTAACACTTCTGTGTGATTCATAGCAGAGGTGCTCTGAAATCTGACTCTATGGCTGCTTTAAAATCCTGTGCAAAAATCTCGAGAACTTGAACAGAGCATAGCTCACTGCCTGAACTTCATAGAGAAGCCTGAGATGCAGTTTAAAGAGAGACAGGAACTCTAAAATGTAAACATTATCATTTACTTCCCTGCTTTATTATATTCCTGAAACAGCAGAAATGCATTGCTAATGTCTAATGGGGAAACGTCAGTGGTACGCATTGTAAATGTCTCTTCAGCTCTGGAAATAAATGAGTGCCGGTGGTGCCTCTCCCTGGTCAATAGCCTTGATTGCTTTTTCACAGTGTCACAGCACTGACATGTATTTTCATTGCTGCTATTTGAGATTTCAGAAATCTCCTTGCTGCACTGTTTCATTTTCAGACTGTTTGCAAGAGAAGATAGCAAGCACATCGTTCAAATAGTTGGACTGCAGGAGGTTCAGGTGGACTCTGTAGATCTACTGTTGGAGGTAACCTCTATGTTTGCAGTTATTTTATTTCTAGAGCCTGATTTGCTGATTTATGAGATACGTCATTTACAGAGATTGTGATTTGTTGTGTGGTACATGGGTATGTTCCTGTTTAAGGTTCCAAAACTGGCAGCCCCAGCAGAGCACTGAAGAGCTCTGTTAGAATGCCTTCATTCAGTAAGCTTCTTGGGTCACTGTGACTTGTGTTAGTGACACGCACAGTGGTGAGTTGATTTACAGCTGTCGCTTCTGCTGCCACTCCTTGTGGAAGGGTCTTTGCCAAGAAGTAGACTGCTAGCACTATTTCAGAAATTAAATAGTGTCCCAGCAAGGGACCCTGGAAGCTGGATAAGTGTTTTCTCCCAGTGTGGTTTTTTTTGGCTTCTATGAAATTAAATTTTCTGTATTAAAGATGTGGGGATGTGGGACAAAAGATAGAAATTTGAAACTTAGTAGAACTAGAAATTAGAAAATACTAAAAAGACTGAGATATTAATCTGAATTAGGATTGAGATACTGCTTAGATGGGTGGTAACAGTCAAGTAAAATTAGGATCTTTAAATAGCACAAGCAAAGCTCCAGTTTTCCTTCCCTGCCTCGCTGATCCCTAGAAGGGCACTGGCAAATTTTCTGCATTGTCCTGCAGCAAGCAAGCCAGTTAAATCTGATTTTTATTTAGCCTGACTTTGTGTAGTTTAATTCCTTTCTCAGTAAGGAAGTGTAAATTACAAGTGCCTGATAGTGTAACTGACTCATTAAAATTAGCATGGTGTATGGTGTTCCCCACTTACATTCCATTTAATTTTGTTCTTCATCTGTTAACTCCAAGCTCTAGGACATGCTAGTGATGATTCTGCAAATCAGAGTGTAAATTTGCTATACAGTTGATCAACACATTCCTCTGTATTATCACATTTCACACACAGAAAAGCTATTAAATCACTTTGTTCTTACAGGTATCTTGGCAAAAAACCAATTTTATATTGTCCACAGGCCCTTCTGAACACAGAAATGTCACTGGCTTCACTCAGAGCTTCTGGATAGTCTGCAACTGATATATGGGAAGAGTCTCAAATACATCAGTAGTTATTATCTGTTCATTGGTGTTGGCTTTGGTTCAGAAATTATCTGCATTTAGCACAAATATAATGCTTGGGAGCTGCAGCCGTTGGTTAGGTTGCTGGTTGTGATCTGGCCACTGGAAGGCATGAGTGATGCACATCTGTCAACCGAGAACGTATTGATTTTGCTCAATAATATTTTAATTTGTTCTTACAACCAGAAACAAAATGAATGACTGTTTTACGAATGCCCTACTGCAGTTGCTTCTAGACTTTCTGTGATAGTCCTTGAAAGTTTTCAAAAAAGAATTATCAAGATTTGTGTCTTGAAAGCCTTTGTCCTTCTGCCTTGCCTATCTTCCTTGTTTTCTTATTTTATTGTGGTATTGAGTACAGTGGTTCTTTTAACTTTGTTCCTTATTCTGGTGTAATTTCTTTTAGTTATGGAAATGGAGAAAGGTTTTGGTACTTTGTATTTTGTGTGGAACTTTCTGGATAACAGGACCTATCTATTACATGAGAGTGAAATTTTAAAGGAACACAACAAATAGCCAGTCTTATGAGTCTCTTAGGTTATGTTTGCAGTCTTACGTTCTTTCATTGCTGCCATGCTTATGGTTTTATTTTACAGTTTGCATATTTTGCAAATTTGAGTGGATGTGTGATGCAACAACTTCTTACCAGCAGTATGTTCTTTAAGCTCTGTAGCGTCACTGCAAGCAAGTCCATATACAAAGCTCTGAAGGAAAACATTGGAAGTGATCCTGTCTAACTTAACGTCTGCCTTGCACCAAAATTTCTTCTGTAATGGACCATTTCTTCTAGTGATTCCTCATCTTAGGAGAACAAGATCTCTTTCTGAGAGACTGTTTTTATTTACAATTTGCTTAGATTTTTGTCCCCCTTATTTTACAGGTGATTTTGAAGGGGGGAAAAGAACGTAGCACAGGAGCTACTGGTGTCAACTCAGATTCCTCTCGATCTCATGCTATCATCCAAATCCAGATTAAAGACACAGCCAACAGAACATTTGGAAGGTAAGATTAGAAGTGGGAGTGCTCATGGCTGATGAGGAAGTTAAGCCCAGGGACATCCAGGAGGCAAACAAAGAGGAGGCGTTGAGTTAGTGGGCAGCTGTGAGTTAAATCAGAAGACAGGGTTGAAAGGGACTTTGAGAAGTTTCACAGTCCTTTCTGTCTCAGGGGAAGTGCTTAAGCTTCATCTTTGAGAGCTTTGTCAAACTTGTTCGTAAAAATTTCCAGTGAAGGTGTTTGGCAAAGAAATCCATCCCTTCATCTTCAGCCTTAGAAAGCTTTTCCTGTCTGACGTTAATCTGGCTAAAGGTAGATGATGTGTGCTTGTCACCTTTGAAGTCAGTAGAAAGAGACAGTCATTTCTGGGATCCAATTCATGCCATTCTGCAGAGTCACCTAAAGTAGGTCAGATGGATTTGCCCCTCAAAGCACCTCTGTCCTGTAATTGACTACAAAAGGAGCCTGGGATGACAAGCCCAGATGGAGATGATTCCATTAGAGATGTTTGCCTTTGGTCAGAGGAATCATAGTACCTCACTTAAAACTCCCTGATAATTTGCATGCATGACTCGGATGCTATCTGCAGGA
Source organism: Eurystomus gularis (assembly GCA_013400335.1). NCBI lineage: Eukaryota > Metazoa > Chordata > Aves > Coraciiformes > Coraciidae > Eurystomus > Eurystomus gularis. The sequence goes on from VZZY01016228.1 coordinate 51,838, forward strand.
GACAAAAAGAGCAGTTTACTTCCTCTTGTAGCAGCCACTTTATATATTTGAAGGCTGTAATTGTGCCTCTTCTCCGTCATCTTTTCTCCAGACTAAACAACCCCAAGAAATAGGTCTGAGGAAAGAGGTCTAGGTATCCGTGTTACTGCTGAGTGTCAAAAAAACATGCTGACACACCCTTCCAACAACTACCAGGCTGTCTTGCTTCCCAGGATCTTATTTCCAACACAAGGCAAAATGAAAGAGCCACAAATAGTGGAGAGAGGAAAAGGCAGATCTGGCAGGCTTAGGAATAGAAGCGTATGTGGTTATGTAGGTATGGCACGTGTGCCATTTTTTTCGTTACCAAAAGCGAGGTAGAGCTGGAGTGGGGAAAAGATCCCAAGATATGCCTGTAAGAGAAGTAAGGGCTGTTCCAGAAAAAGAAGAAGGGCAAAGGCAAAGATGCTGTCCAACAGTCAGTACAGCAGCTGGCACCCAGAGCTGGCAGAGGAGAGAGTGTGATGGAGTTTAGTGGAAGGGAGGGACAAGAAACACTGCAAGCTCAGTGTATTACTTGATACACTAGAAATTTCTGTCCATATTCCCCTGAATGCCCATTTTACAGGGCTGTTGTCTGTTCTACATGGAAGGAGAATCAAGAAATTTACAATTTCTTTAACTGTCCTTAGGATGCTACAAGCACGGGGATTGTCTGGAGAGGTTAATGTGTTGCACATTAAACAGCTTAACCACTAAACTGTGGAGCACTCTGATCGCAAGCATCACGCTCTCTGATTGTGTTAGTGTCAGGATGCTCTGACACTGTTCCTGCTGCTATGCTTATTTTTGTGCCTCGGATATTTCCAGTGGGTATTGCACTTCGCTCAAAAGTAGTTGTTATCATTCTTCTGACGTCATGTGTTGCAGCTCTCTGGTTCGAAAAAGAAAAAAAGAAAAAGGAAAGAAAAAAAAAGCAAGCCCCTAAGATAAATGCAACTTTGTTTTTTCTAGGATATCATTCATTGACTTGGCTGGCAGTGAAAGGGCAGCTGATGCCAGAGACTCGGATCGACAAACAAAAATGGAAGGAGCAGAAATAAACCAAAGTCTTTTGGCAGTAAGCAACTAAGCGACTCGCATATCTGGGGAAGGTTTTGTATTTAATTATTAGCATGTATTTTAGGATAAAAATGAACCATGGAATAATATATGTATTTCACAGAGGGTGGGGAAAATAACCAAAGTACTAAGTGTGTCCAGTTTAATTTGCCTCATGCCTGAAAGACCATTCAAGAGGAAAAGATTTTGTGATGAAAATAAAGTCTTTTTAATCCATTCTTACAGCCAGCCAGGCAAGCACAGCATGGCAAATATTAGCTATAGTTTGTTAAGTGTCCCATATCTTATGAAGAAAATCTTGTCCCCTTTACTTCCAGACAATATCGGCTTGGGATTGCCATATTTATTTTATAAAAGCACATGGGCTCCTGCTGGTTATTTTCACCACTTGAACTCAGACTTCTCTTTCAAATCAGGAGTAAAGGACTTAAATACTCAAGAGTGTAGAAACTAGCAATACATGTGTGGGAAGGAAGGAGCAGCAAGAAATGCACTCTTAATGCAAATAGTCTTTTATGTAAGTACACAGTTACATAAAGAGGGACAAGGAAAAGAGAAATGCCATCTATGATAAAGTGTAAATTGTGCAGAAGGCTTTGCACCCCCTTTAATTCAAATGAACAAAGCTCAGCCATGACTGAGGACTTCTCTGAGTGAGACTGGGGGTGATACACAATCAGTGAGCATGAGTCAACAGTTACCAGGCATAACTGTACCTTTTAGAGTGCAGGAAATAGGAGGGGGCTGGCTCTGTTTTGAGAAAATAGAATGTTCTACACAGAGGCTCTCCTGCTGTGCAATATTAGCATTCAAACTGGAGATAGCCTGTAAAGTGAATGTGTTTCTGTCTTCAGTTCTTGCTAGTGAATAACTGAGTGGCATGGGGAGTCAGAATCTGAACAGAAGGGATTGCTGAGAAGTGAGGCTTAATATAAGCTCATCAAACTCTTTTAAAAGGAACTTTAAAATCAGAGCATGTGTATTTTTGGTATTGTGTGAAGCTTGAGTAAATACCTAGGCAGTCTACAAGTAGTGACTGAATTAGCTATAAGAGGCATCTTTGGGTAAGTCTACATTACCTGCAGGCTGTAAAACCTATCTCTACCCTCAATGATCATAATGCTCTCTTCAGAGCTTAAAACACATGAAGTTTGATGTTTGCTGCTGGTTCAAATATTCCTGTTGATTTCAAGTAGAAGATAATTCAGATACTGCAATTAATAAGAAGCAGATTAAAAAATTGGAATAGTTTGATCTCTTGTTAGAGGTGTGATTTTCAATAAAAGGCAGTAAAAGTAAGAAATAAATGTCATTTTAAGTGGCTGTATGTAGATTGTAGTAAGGCTTTAAATGTAGAAAGGCTGCTTCACGCTAGTATCACCATGACAATACTGTAATCTGCTTATTTTTCCTTCAATATTTGCTCTAAATGACTTGCCTCATGGCTATACAGTCAATTTCTGCCAATTTTAGAGAGCACCCAGGCTTAATATGTACTGTGATGCTATTGTGCTTATTCCAGTGGAAACATGGCTAAAAAGTGCACATCTTTGTGTTTGAAGATGACATCTTTTTCCAGGGCTGGTAATACATCAAGAGATGTTCCTTCAAGACTACAGACTACCTCTGTTGATAGTTATTAAAAACAAGAAGATCTAGTGAGTTCTGTGAAAGGCATGTGTGTAGCTGGCAGCTCATGTTCTGTTAGTTTTAGCAGGAGTTCTGCAGCTGTATCTCTACTCCCTGGGTAACCTGTTGTTTCTTTCTAAGTGTTTTGTGTACAGTTCTGTCAAAGGTCACAGTGACATGTTTGTTTAGACAGACAGGCTGTACGTATACTACCTTCTGAGCATGGGCTTGATCCTGGACTTGAATCCAGCTCCCCTCACAGCTAACTGTTTGGTACTGGTCCATGCTCTCCCCTTTGGCTGGGTTCGGTGCATTGTGCTGGTGTGAAGAGGAGATGGCTTGAGACGAGCTCCTTCAAACACAGCCCAGTGTTGCCCAGGTGTAGACAGGACCTCTGGACTGTAGATTACAGGCAGCATGGGGAGGAACATGTACTTGTTAGCTCATGCTATTTCTGACTGGGGTGTGAAAATATTGCTGGAGTGACATAAGAAATTTGCACTGCTGTTGTCCAAAGGGTTGCGGTATTTTCAGAAGAGAGAAGAGATCTTCTTTTAGAAGAAATAAATTTGTAAGAGGGGGAGCATGAAAGGTTCTTAGAGTTCTTAGAGGTTCTTAGAGTTCTTAGAGGACAGGTTCTTAGAGTATACCTGCCCTGCAAGCTGCAGCACAGTCTGGGGTACCCAATCTGGACTCAAACTAGTGAGCTATCGTGCAGGCAGCAGCAGGTCCACGGTAGCATGGAGCTCAGTGTGTGCTAAACATGTATTTACCCAGCTTCTTGTATCTTGTAGAGCCCACAGAGCCACCAGGCAAAGCTAGCTGTGCTCTGTGCTGCAGCTTCGCTCTCTGAGTGCAGTGGAACTACTGCTGCAAACTGAAATACCTGAAGCTGGCTGTTTGTGGCTGCGGCAGCAGCAAACTCCCCTTGCAAGGGACACCACATAGTAGGAGCCACAGAATCACACAGAATCACCTAGATTGGAAAAGTCCTTTAAGGTCGCTGAGTCCAATAATTAACCTCACACTTGCAAGTGCTTGACCAAACCATATCCCTAAGCACTATGTCTATATGTCTTAGGAGTCAAAGGTGCATGAGGGAAACAGTCAGTTTTGAGTTCCTTGCCAGTGTGTGATTGATAAGTTTTTCTCCCCCTCTGTTTCTTTTTTTTTTTTTATTTTTCTTTTGGTAGCTAAAGGAATGCATTCGGGCGTTGGATCAGGAGCCTGCGCATATTCCTTTCCGGCAAAGCAAATTAACTCANAAATTAACTCAGGTAAAATGAGCAGAAAGGCAACAGAGGTTCTGCAGAAGAGGATGAAAAAAAAAAGAATTAAAACGGGGCATAATTCAATAACTGCTATTAAACTCTTGAAGAAAAGAGAAATGCATAACTTCTGTGAACATTAATTTTAAAGCTAATCACAGAATTACGGCCAACTACCAGCTCCCCCAGTCAATCCTGGGGACCGACGTGGTAAAAACCAAATAAATCAAAGAATGAAAATAAAACAAAACCCCCAAACACTATCTTCCAGACTCATTCAGAGCTACCATGCATCTCAACCCTATCTGCATCTTCTGTGCAGTAACAGTCCTGGAAGTTTTCATCAACATTTTTTCACTCTGGTGGTAACATACGCTCTATTCCTCAAAACATATGGGCACCCTTGTGGCATCTGGCACTAGGGCTTGTTCAGAGCCCTGATTAACACTTGTAGTCATTTTAAATTGTAAACAAAGAAATGCAAGATAAATCGAGACAAGAAGACTACTTTAAAAAGAGAAAAAAGAAGAGTGTGCATCACCTGACTCATGCTAAACTGCCCCTGTACATATTGCTAACTGAAAGGAAATGCAAGGTGCATGAATTGCTAAGAATATTTTTTTTCTTTCCAACCCTAGGTGCTAAAGGATTCTTTCATTGGCAATTCCAAGACCTGTATGATAGCCAATGTATCACCCAGCCACATAGCTACAGAGCACACCCTGAACACTTTACGATATGCTGACAGGTAGGTGATGAAACTCAATCTTGCCAAGGTGAAAAACACACAGGGAAACGTAATGTGTTTGTGGTTACATTTTGTTCTGCCTGCATTGGAAAATGTTGAGTTAGGCAAGAAATGCAATTTTCGCAGTGCAAATAAAATCCCTTACCAGTTCCAACTTTTACATTTAAAGGTTTTGGGTCTTGTAAATCCTTTCTGATGGCAGCTTTCGGTGATGGAAACCACACTGTGCTCCCTGTAACTGCAGGATTACTAATCTAGGCAATCAAAAGTTTTGGCTTAGTTTGTATTGTAGTTCTGTCTAGAATGCACGCAAGTCCTCCACCTTCCCTCCTGCACAGGAGGGGGCAAATTACAGGCTGTGCAGTGGTGAGGTTAAGAGGACAAGAGACCCTTAAGGTGGAAAAAGAGTAAAGGAAACAGTTGAGGGTATAGGGTGATACTGATTAAGCAGCTCTTCACAGTTGCACTGATGAGTCTGATCCAGGAGCACTGTAGCCCTGTAGACCTATCATCTGAGCTAATTAGCCCCACTACAACTATTGCAAAAGCCCTAGTTTGTGTCCTGTGGGACTCTGTGATGTGCTGTGGAGAGTACTAGCTTGTCCTGAGCTGGCACTGTGCCATGCTGCATTATAAAGTGTGGAAATGGCTTTAAACTGGAGAAGGGGAGATTCAGATTAGCTGTAAGGAAGAAATTTTTCACTCTGAGGGTGGCGAGCCACTGGAACAGGTTGCCCAGGGAGGTTATAGATGCCATAACACTGGATGCGTTCAAGACCAAGTTGAGTGGGGCTTTGAGCAACCTAATCTAGTGTGAGGTGTCCCTGCCATGGCAGGGGGTTTGGAATTAGATGATCTTTAAGGTCCCTTCCAACTCAAACCATTCTATGATTCTATGAAATGCAACCACTTAACACTGAAACAGATGCTGTCTTCACTCATTTGACCCATTATGCACTGTTCAAGGAAGCACTTCAAAATACTGCTGTAGACCTTTCTGGAACTTCAGGCATTTTGGCAGAAGGGTTTTGATGCCCTCGTGGATCTCTGACAATTAAAATAGGAATCATGACACATTGAATTCAGTGTTTAGCCTTAATATGTGAAAGCATTAGTTTGTACTGAAGACACTGTTATTTGTCTGAAAGCATGACATCTTCTAAAGCCAGCCTCAATTACAGGGTCAAAGAGCTGAAGAAAGGGATTAAATGTTCTACCCCTGTGACAAACAGACATCGGACAGTTGGAAACGTGTCTCCAAAACGTGTCCAAAACTCTCCCGCTTTGCCATCTGGGGAAAAGAGCTCCCCAAAGAAAGTGAAGCTAGGCCTCCAGCATCCCTCAAACACTACAAAAACAAAGGCATGTCCTGCAGCTCTCCAGCCACAGAGTGTCCCTTTCACCTCTACCCCCAGGGCAATCAACAAAGGACATGCTGACAAAGGAAATCCCAGCTCACCATGGTTCCACCACACCAGCCCAGTTAAAGGAGTCCTACGGATAGCACATCCCTTGAAGAAGAAAACTGATGATCTGTCCCCCCACTCTGAAAAGAACCCCACTGCCAAGGATTTCATCACCAAAAATGCTGCCATGGCAGAAACAAAAGAAAGTGTCCAGAGAGACAAGTATATGCAAGACAGACCACCTGTCCAGTGCCTGAAAGTTCAGACAGTGCAACCTGTTCAGAAACAACTTGTTTCTAGAGATGATATTTCCTTTGGAGAAGGAAATCTGCCTTCCGATGACAGACAGGAATGGGAAAACACCTTTGCGAAACAATGTGTTGAGAACTGGACAAATGTGCCTCCATTTCAGAAGGAAAGGGAAGAGCATTTGCGTCTTTATCACCAGCAGTTTCAGCAGCCACCTATTCTACAGCAACAACAGAACTATCAACCTCTTGAGAGATTTTTAACACAATATAAGGCCCAGGAGATTCAAGTGAAGCAGGAGCTAAGACTTACTCCCACAGAAGCGCAGAGCAAGGAGGGGATGCAGATGGAAGATCTGGATGACAGCGATTTCAGTGAAGATTCTTTCTCACCTGTCTGCAGTCAAAAGAGTGTGAAAAGAAGAAACACTGACAAATGCAGTCAACATTCATTTTTCCTTCACCAGAGAGAACAAGGAACTGAAGAAGAGCAAAAAGGCCAAAAGCGACAGGATTTATTCTTCAAATATGCAATACCCATGCAAGAACATGAAGTAAATGACAGCTGGAATTTTAGTGAGGGCAGCCCAAAGACAGAGGAATCCATTGAAAACGCAGGCTGCAGCAAAACTCCATCAGACTGGAAATATGACTTAACTATTGAGTCCTCTCCAAGCAATAATGCAGAAAAACCCTACTGCTTGCAGGAGGATCCTGCTTGTAACTGGAAGAGTGGTAAAGATTTCCTAGCTGATCACAAACAGTACAAATCCAAACCCAGGTGTCTCATTTACTCCAGCGAAGCCACTTTAACTCCAGAAAAAGATGCTTCAAACTCATATGTTTCTCCTGTATTGAAACTGGGGACTCCAGAGTGCAAAGAGATGGACCTCCAGCATGAAGAGAAGGAAGAATCTAGTTTGGATAGGCAGGCTGCCCTTGCAGTAGATGTAAAATGGAAAGCTCGAAAAAATGGAGTTAACCATTGTGGATCTTCCAGTTGTTCCTCAGAATTCAACTCTAAGCTAATGGCCCCTCTCAAAGTACCTCTTCTTGACTACGAGGAAAAAACTGATACAGGGAAAGCATCTTCTAACCAAGAGATGTCCCCCCATGTGATGCAGATGTTGGACAGAAACACAGGTGGCTCTCAGAACAGGTTTGAGGAAGAGGGCTGGCAGTGTACGAGAAGCAGAGCTCTGACAGACAGCATGCTGGAGCTGGGGGAGCAAATGCGTCGTGGTGGAAGACACTGCACCCTGCTGCATTCCCCACAAACGGGGGACAAGTGCCTTTCACCCGGCTGCTGCGATGTGAAGGCATGCTGCTGCCTTCTGGGCTCGTGTTCATCAAAGCAAGAAGTCGTTCACAGTTTATTGGTTGGATGTGACCCGACAGAAGCATCCGCAGCTGAATCCGTGGGCTCCAGGGGAGAGAGAGAGGGTGGTTTGTTTCTCAGTAACTCGACATGCAGAGAATACTCAGGTGGCAGACAGTGTGATGCTGATGTTAAGGAGAACACTGGTAATTCAGGAAAATCCAACTCAAGTCAAGGACCCATTGTTGAGCCCATGGCTCAGGAAATAAATGCAGATGTACCTGAAAAGAGCCATTTTCCAGGTGCATCGTGCTTTCTCAGTGTGGGACGTACGGATTACGCAGTCCAGTCCCCCTTTCAAGAAAGCAGCCTGCTTTTGCACCCCAAGTCAGGACTGAGGAACGATGACTTCAGTCATTCTGAAGACCCAGCCAAATCATTGTTCAGCAATGAGGAAACAGTGTTGCTAAAGAACAAGTTAATGGAGAGTATTTTTCCACGGGAGTCTTCTGCTGCAGATTCAGGATTTGTAACCAAAGAGAATAAGCCATTAGCAAATGCAAAGAGCCCCTCAGGCGTGTCCAGCAGCAGCTCTCCAAGTGCTACATCAGAGATGAGAATATGGCAGCAGGAAGCCCTAGAAAAAGCACAGTAAGTCTTGCTCATCACTAAAGTTTTTCATGAAGGTTAGACATTCTAGACGTGATACATTTGCCCTCATTTGTACATCCTACTCATATGTACTTTAAAAAATGATGGGAAATCAATCTATGAAATAATTGCTTAACAAGATTAATGTGTATGTATAGTCATTATCTTATAAATATACAGTTGCATGTTATTTAGTGATATTTTAAAATCTCACAGGAAGCCAATTATTCTATTAGAGTTTCCTAGGATAATGTTATAGGAATGAATATTATAATGCAAGCTGCAGTTCTCAGTAACTCACAGGCTTCTTTTAAGCTGTAAAGTACCTAAAATATATCAAAACCTCCCACTGAGAATCAGGGGATAGCTGTTCCATCCCTGTGGAAAGAAAAACAGCTGAAGTGGCTGGGCAGTCATTCTGAAGATGTAGATGTAAAACTTGGAAGTGCTGTGAGCTGCCGTCAGCTCCCCGGGACTGGACTGTGTTCACATGACTGAAAATACATTGTTGGCCAGATGAACTCACTCAGAGAAGTGAGCAGCAGCACTGCCTTCATATCTTACAGCCTCATGGTTTAATTACACATTTAATTACACATTTTTGCTCCTAGACTTCCTATTGCTAAACACAGTATGTGCCCCTGTGCTGCCTATGCCAGCACGAGGCTGTGCTCACCCCTCTGAGCAATCCTCAGCCATCAAGGTCATCTTTAACCCCAAACCAGTGCAGTGCACTGCACTTCACAGAGCACTGGTGTGCATTTTCTGAATACCAGGGACACGGGACTGCAAGGCTTCCTCTGGGATATTCCTTCTTAAATGGTTACCGTATTTACAGTATTTACAGGTAGCGCAGCAGGCTGTGTAACCGGTGGTATATTTTATGTTCCTCAGACAGGCTGTAATTCGGGCCCACCAGCAGCAGCTGGATGAAATGGCATCCTTGTGCTTCAAGGAGGAGTGCTTGATAAATCAGATGTCAGCAACGGTAAGTGTTTCAGATTATGATTTCTGTGCCCGTTGAACCTGCATAAATTAATCTTAGAGATTATTAACTTGAATTAGTGATGTGACATTCCTTGTCAGTTCTTCCTCTCACTCTGTGACGCCTACCTGAGTCCTAGGAGAAGCTGCTCATTTTGAGGACCTGTTGTGTCTTTGCCAGTCTCCACACTGCCGGGTCCTTGGGGGAGAAGCAGGCTGATGGGCCAGTTCTGAACCGCTTACCTCTGATAAAACAGCTTTCTGTTATCTTGTGGCATGGGTACCAGACTGTAATACACAGGGTGTCTTTCCCTGTGACCTTTTTCTCCTTACAGGCTGGAGCAAGTAAGTCAATACTGCAGAAAACAGCACGCCCCTAGAGCATGACACTGAGACATCACCGTTGGTGGTGTAGCGCTGTGTTGTCTCTTCCTTCTGCAAGTACCTTGCCTCCCGTGCTGCAGATGAACCAATCCCTGGCCCCACTCACTCCACTGCTCTAACCACTTTGGCCTGCGCCCTCACAGGCTCTTGACTTCTGTCACTCAAGTGTTCCTTGGCTTACCCTTGTCTCAGAGGACAGTAGTGTAGGCTAGACGTAAAGACTGTCACCTGCATGGCCCCACTGCCAGCCAGGCAATCCCCGTCCTCTGCTTCTCCTGCATCCAGAGGGATGCACGTCACAGCCGCGTGAGAAGCTTCATCTCTCACCCAGACTATTAACGTTTCCCACGGAGACCCTCCTGCCTTCCCAGCTCCCTCATCAATAAAGCCAAGCTCCATTACTCTGTTGCTTTATTAAACCTTTTCAATTCCTGTCACAGTTCAGGTCTGAAGTACAGCTACAGGGACTCTTGCCTCAGGGAGTCCAGAACAGAGCCACCACATGGCTTACCCGCTGTGATTTCCAGCTGTGTGATGTGTTACTAGATAACATAGAGATGTTTACAAAGCAGCACAAGAGCCATAAACTCTATTAGTTTTGTGGCAGAGAATGCAGTGATACAAAGCAATCTTTTAGGGTTTTTGTTGGGTTGTTTTTTTTAAATCATTTTTGTTTCTTGTAAGTCTGTTGGTCATTGGACACCAAGTCCTCTTCCCCCTGCCCATTTATTTGCCTCTTGCAGCAAGCAATCATTTTCTGGCTAGCAGACTTATGACAAGCTTGCCAGGCCTCGCAGCAGTGTGTGAATAACTTTATATCCTGTAGTGTTGTTTCACAGCATGACCTTTCTCTGGGCACTGAACTCAGACTGGACTTCCTGTATCAGCTTCTCTCCTTCCACTTTCAGATGGTTGCGACTTCTCCAGCCATGAAAACTTTGGCTGCAGGAGATACGCTTGCCAATATTGGCCACATACTGAATCAAGCATTATTTAAAGTGCTTAATAAAAATATGCCACGACAGCTGGCCTGGTCTTTATTACAGTTCTGATGTCCCTGCAAGACAAAGATACAGTGTGCAAGATAGCTGGAGTCCTGCCAAATAAGCTTTTGAATGATAGTTTTTCATGCGGTGGCTCCATTTCAGTTTTAATGAGAGTTTCATGTCACTTTTTATCCGTGTGGCAGGTTGCTATGGAAGGCAGAGTTCCCCTCAGCTGAGGCTGTGCGCACTACTGATGTTTCTCATGTCAGATCAAGCCGGTCTGTAGCCATGCAGGAGTTGGACTGGCCCTGTGACCTGATGTGAAATAATCCCTTCTGTCTCCTAAGGACGGGCTATTATGTCTGATCAATGAGTGGCCCAACTCGCTATTTATTATTATTTTTAAACCACTGTATTAGCTGTAATTCACCAACAGATGAAACTACCAGAGTGAGTGAACTTCAGTATTTAGCGGCATTGATCTCTGTGAGGGTCAGGGCTTTCATAAGGAAACACTGATTTAATCTACTACACTGCAGCATGGAAAGTGTGCTTTTAGGAATGGCTACAGTGCGTTAAATATGCTGATTTTTCTCCAACCCGCTGATACTGTTGTTCCCTGAACTTTCCTTTTGCCTTCCTCACCAGGATTTTCAGAATTTTGTGACCAAGCTGGATGAAATCTTGGTGCTGAAGTCAAAGTGTATCCAAACGATGCGAGCCCAGCTTCAGCTGTGTTTAGGCTCTCCTGGCACTGACACGTCCCTGAAAATACCTCCGCCAGTTTAGACCTTCTTTGCTTACAGATGCACAGGAACAGCTTTGGAAACAGCCCATGTACCACCACGCCCAGTGATGCGGCGTGTGGGCGGGCAGGGGATAGCTTTTGGTTTGGTGTTTGTGATTAGTGTGTATGTTTAGATAAGGATTGAGAGAATTATAAGTAAATGAGATACAACTACCTGGCACCACAAGCATTTGTATTTCCTTGATACTAGTAATCCGTATTCTTAAGGATAACAATTTGGCAGCCTTCAAATGTCTCATCAAGCAGCAGGCAGTGCTGTCCACAGTATTCACAGCAGCTTCTCTCATGTTAAAGGCACTTCTGTGTTGCTTAAAAATGCAGGGGAAAGAAAAAACACTCTGAAGCCAGACATGGGTCTGAACAGAAATGCTCAAAAGCCATCCAGAGAAGTGTTTGCAAACAGAAGCCAGGAAAGAGAGAGGAGCCACTGTTTGTTAAGTACACTCATGCCATGGCAGGGCACGAAGTGCTGTTGCTTTCAGAAGTAGGAAGGCTATTGTCACATTTGGCCTTTGCTTGGGACGAACACTCCAGAGCTCCTGAGAGAGGTGGCTTAAGTCACAGACAACGAGTGGTTCAGTAGGGACTTTGTACCAAAGGTTCATCTAGTGCGTTAGTAAGCGTGTGGGTTTCACACCGCTGCCAACAGCAAGAGGCCAACAGCTTACCCGCTGCGAACGCTGTCTGACATCTGCACTAGGGCACAGCTGCAGAGCGCTCGTCATCTGCGGTGACAGAATTGATGTCTCACATCAAAAGAGGGTCTGGTTCGAGGCAGTAGCGTTTCAGAAGCTGACAGCACTGTTAGGTGAAGCTGGTATTTGAATCAAGAACTACTGCACGATCAGCTGGAGCCCTGCAAAAGCTCTGCTCCTGCATGCATCTGAACCACAAAACAAGTCCACTTGCTGAAGCTCCAAGAGGCCTTGAAACATGCTCAGCTGGCAACAGGCCGTGCGAGCGCTCCCACTCCAAAATTAGGGCTGTCATGGCACGTTTGGCCATCTCTGTGTCTCCTCAGTAATGCATGTAGTAGCTCAATCAAAGCCTGCGCAGTAGCCAGACATGCCAAGGGTAAGGGAACACCGCTGCCTGACCAGCTGTGAATTCTACTGCCTGCTGCTTCAGCTACCCCAGGGCGCCCAGCTTTGGCCGAGCAGCAATAATCACAGCGACACTCAGTTGTCTGGGTTGCACATTTGGTGCAAACACTCCCAGGAATGTCACACAGCGCAGCCCTGGGGAACAGATGAGCAAGGGGAGACTCGTAGCGGAAGAAGAAAGTCCAACAGCAGTGCCATGTCTGCTAGGGTGTTTTTAGTGCTGGTTAGTCTCCATCTTGCACTTGAGACAGGGTTACTCTGTGGAGCAGAGTGCAGAGTCTCTCCGGGGTCTAAGTTCATGGCTCTCAAGATGGGTCTTGTGTCCAGGTTACAAGCCAGCAGCAAGTCATGCTTGAACCTAGTCTCCCAGCTCCCTTTTCAGAAGCATTCCTCACCTGGAGAAACGAGGCTTCCAGGAGCAGGACTCTTGCTGTCAGTGGTATTTTGGTGTTTGCGCGCTGGGCAGTGGTGCTCGACAGCCACCCGAGAGCTATAAAGCACTGGGACACCCAGCACCTCCTTAAAACCATGGAGGGAAAAGCAGGCTTTACACTCAGCTTCCCTTTAAAACAGCAACTCCTCGAGCCTCCCTGGGGTCAGGGAGAGCTTTCCTGTGTCTAAGGTGAGGAGAACGTGTGGTGGGTGCCTGGGTAGTCCTTGTACCTTCTGAAAGCATAAACAGGTGTGAGCACTTGCAGTAGTTTCCTCAGCACCTTCTCGGCAAGCACACATTAAAGAGGGTTACCAGGGAGCTACTGAGAAGTTCTGCAACTTCATTTGGAGCCAAGGAAAACGTTGGGCACAGGTCACAGCAGAACGAAATGCCCAGCCAGTAACGCGGTGCGAGGGAGGAAAACTTCCCCTCCACACACTCCAGCGTTAGGGAGGTGAGTACTGGTTGGCTGTACTTTCAGGTTTTTTGAAGAACAGCTCAGCAAAGCACATCCACAGACATTTTCAGTCTCTTACCCCACCTGGCCGCTTCTAAAGCAACACACAAGGAAGAACCGTTCGCACAACCAATAGCACCATGTCCTAACCTTGGTCTTCTCAGACGTACTTGTAACTAGACGGATGAGTGGTCACAAATTTCCACAAGCAGAGAAATGGGAGTTAAGTCAGCTACCAAATCTGAGCCACCTCTGAATCCTGTCCAGCCTGCTGTGGGAAAAGCAAGTCTGCCTAGCAGGTCTGAGCTGCAGAGCAGGAACTATTAGTCCCCCGGAGGGATGGCCAGAAGCACAGAGGAACAGCAAATAAACAAACACCACCACCATCATCTTTTATCAGACCTTGGAAAACTGGAGCCAGCTAAGCCACAAGACTCCTATCTCATTAAAAGTAAGATTTTATTAGCAGCCTGTCCTCGGAATTTTATTTTTCCCTACTGAATGTGAGATGACTAAAATGAAAACAAAACAAACAAAGCAGCCCTAGCTCTGGAAATCCAGCCATCCTTGGCAAGAACAGGGCTACGGCCATGGCTGAAGTGCTGCATGCCTGGGAGATACAAAAACTGAGCTGCTAGAATGCCACGGAAATGACCAAAGCCATTGTCAGAAACAGCTAATGTTTTTCTCTCCACTCATTATGTAGACGCTGCTTTAATCCTTGTGCTAAAGGAGCATGTTAGCGGTGTCACCCCGTCCGACAGTTGGATACGGCACTGCCACCTGACAGGAGCGACTTTCATTTCACTCGAGGAACGTCTGTGGAAGTGTTTGTTGTTAGAGCAGCCTGTCAGGAGAGCCTGGCCACGTACAATCAAATGTGGAACCAAAATGGGTTCATTTTTGTATTCAGGTGCAACAAAGACCGTTAATGCCCGTGGCAGATACTTGATACTGTATTTGAACCAACACGATCTAAAATAAAACTCTGTTTACTACAGAATTCTGGTAAAATTTGTTTTAAAGTAAATGTGATCAAAACGCCTGTTTGTTTGATTGCAAACGATTAACTGGGGCTGGGAATTGCTACGAGATCCCTTTCTCCCCTGGCCTGCTGACATAGCTGGTGTCCCAGAAGCTGTCCCCCGCCCCCCAGCCACGCATGGCCAACTCGAACAGCAGCAGCGGAACGACCCTTCCACCAGGTTTTGTTGCAGAAGCCGTTGACCTCTGCACCACGGAGAGGTGCCCAGCCACGTGCTGTGCAGAAAAGCTGCTGATGCAGGCTCTGGGTGCCCAGGGTGCTCCAGCAAAGCTCAGCCACAGCAGGAGCCTCGGGGCACGCTTGGGACATCTGCAGCTCCCACTGCCTGACGGACTGCAGGATCCCAGAAAGGAGTCACCTGTGAAACGAGGCACCAACCACAGTGGCGCCTCTCATCCTTCCACATCTCCAGTCACACGCAGGCAGAGTGGGAGCCCTTGGCTGCCCCGTCAGTAACTTGACAGTTCTTCAGTGTCAGTCCTTAGGAGCCTGCTGCTGTCTGGGAACCACCAGGAGGCAGCTCAGGGGGGTCTCTGGCTCAAAGCACAACTGCTAGTTTTGCATCTGACCCAACACTTTTTGCAAGCCCTTCCATCAAGGCACCCAGACCTCACTATCATAGAACCATCAAATGGTTTGGGTCGGAAGGGATGTTTAAAGGTTATCTAGTCCAACCCCCCCCTGCAGTGAGCAGGGAGGTCTTCCTAGATCGGACTGCTCAGAGCCCTGTCCAGCCTCAGCTGGAATGGTTCCAGGGACGGGCCATTGACCACGTCTCTGGGCAGTCTGGGCCAGGCTCTCACCACTGAACATTTGTTACTTGTATCTAGTCTGGATGTCCCCTCTTAGTTTAAAACCATC
>VZZY01016230.1:3851-18172 GCA_013400335.1 Eurystomus gularis
GCCTTACTTAAAATGGCTAAATAGTAACTTTTACAGTCTTTAAATCTACATATAATTGTGGTTTATATAACTGTGATTTGTTGTGGAAATAAGGGGAATTGGCTCTTTTTTTTCTCTCCAGTAACAGAACAACCCTGCACTATTTGGATAACATGAAACTGGCAGAGGGAGGACAGAAATAACTATGAATGGCTTAGCAGCAATATCTGCTGATGTTTGGAGAAGGTTTACACTCCCAAAATTTCTTAGCCTTTGAAAAAAGACCTGTAAGTGAAAGATATGACCAATAAAAGTCAGGTTTTTCTCAGTTTAGAATTTATGTTTATTCTAATTATAAAATATGCTGGTAGAGTTTTTAGACTGGGTCTGTGATTAACAGGTAGTGCAGAACTCTTCAGCCATGAAATAAGGTGACAACCAACAGGTGCAAGATCTGTTCATTTTTGGTGACCTTGTCAGTCTTCAATCTTTCATTTGCCAGCAGCACTCTGCAGAGCAGTTTGGGTTACACTTGTCACATGTTGTCTGCTGCTGAGTGTTATGGTTGTGGATGGAAAGGGAACAGGCAGAGAAGCAAAGAGCACAAGTTCATAGAAAACTAGATTTCATTAGTCTACTGAATATCAAGTAATTTGTTTCAAATGACAAATGGTATAAAAATTTAGGGGAGCCACAATGAGTTTGAACATACTCTCAAAATGCTTGAAAAATATGCAGTAAAGGAAAATCTTGAACAAATTATTGTGTATGTTAATATGATTTTCAGGAAAAAATATTTTTCTGCTTCAGACAAACATTGAGAGTGTCATATGAGTGGCTGAGAGAACACATTCCTTACCTTCAAAACCAATTCAAATAGGTCTTAGTGAAAAAGCGGCTTAAATTGTTAAAATATATAGAACCAGCTACATGGAGGTCACTTTAGTGATTAAAAAACAATCAGGTCAATGGTGGAAATATTTCAAGTGGTACTGAAATAATTTTGTATACATTACATCAGTGGAGACCAAGTCAAAGACACCAGCCTATAGCAGAAGAGTACAGCTTTGTTTTCATTAACTGGAAGGGAAGTATGCCTGTTTCCTGTGTACATTTTCACCCTCCTAAAAGAACATTACTGAAGGATATTAGCACTATACATGAGATTGTACATTCTAAATTTGTTTGGTTGTTGTTTTTTTTTCCTAGGAGTGCTATGCTGAAGCAAATAATATCTGAAAGGGATGTAAAATCATAGACTCATAGAATGGTTTGGGTTGGGAGGTACCTTAAAGATTGTTTAGGAAGTTTATACTCAACCATTTTGAAAGGAAGCACAGTTTTAGACATGCACCCACCAGCCACCATCATATTCAGTTCAATGAGCTAGGAGCAAATAGTATGAAAATAGTAAAAACTTTGATTGAAAACTCTGTGGAGTCAGGTATATATTTGTTACCATTGTTAAATTACACACTAATATCAGTGAAACAAGGCTTGTCATTTTAAATTTTGTTTAATTGAAGATGAAATTGTAAGAGCATCTGCAAAAAATTGGAGGTTTGCAAGGGTTCCATAAAGGCAAATCTCATGAATGGGATCTGCTACCAAGTACGGTTCATTGGGTGGTATTTATAAACAAGACTGGACCCAGCACTGACCCTTGGACAACATCACTAACAACAGGCCTCCAGCTGGACTCTGTGCTGCCAGTCACAACCCTCTGAGCTGTATTGTTCAGCCAATTCTCAATCCATTTCATGGTCCACTCATCTAACCCATACTTCTGCACTTATATATGGGGATGTTATGGGAGACAGTATCAAAAACCTTGCTGAAGTCAAGGTAGAAAACATCCACTGCTCTCCATGTACCCAGCTAGTCACATCATCATAGGAGGCTATCAGATTAGTTAAGCAGGATTTCCCTTTGGTGAATCCATGCTGACTAGTCGTGATAACTTTCTTTCCCTCCGTACGCTTGGAAATGACCTCCAGAATAAGCTATTAATCTTCCCCATGTTGAATGCCGTGAGGTTCATGATAGCTCATTTATCCAGCTTATTATGGTCCCTCTGGATGGCAACACAACCCTCAGACATATCAGCCACTTCTCCCAGATCAGTGTCAGCAGCAAACCTTCTTGACCCATCATCCAGGTCACACCCAGGTGCCTCACTGGAAAACACACCTGGATCTTTCTCAGCTCTGAGGGCAGTGAACCTGTTTGTTCTGTAGTGATGTGGTGAACGGAGATTTATGTCTCATTGAGACAGTGAATTCCCTTTCCCAGAGATGCTTTGCGGCTGCTAGGACTGCCGGGAACGGCTGAGAAGTGCCTGGATTCTTCTAGAATCTGAAGATAACGGACACTATAAAAGCAGAAGAGAGCCCCACCTCTCCCTCTTTTCCGTCTGCGCCACCACCAGGAGAGAGCAGACCCCTTCCTCGCTGAGACTTGGCCCAGGACCAGGCCGATAGCCGGGAGTTGGCAGCGATTCTTCCACCGTCTGATATATATGGAGAATCTTGACGGACTGCTCCTACCTGCGTAGCAAGCCGTGAGTGCAATTCTCTAACCCCATCCTCCTCCCCCCCCCACATAGTCACGAGCCGAGAACAAGAAGCTTGTACAGGGGGGGTACAGGGGGGGTAAACTTGCCCAGAGACGCCTGGGGAGAGGCGTTTCTGCCCTGACTTTACTCCAGTCAGGAGTTTTCGCTGAATTCAAGAAGAAACAGCTGCCTTTCCTGAAGGAGGCAGGTGACCTTGACTGTTATCTGCTTTCCAACGAACTTCTATAAACTGCCTTAAGGAGACAACAGGGGGGAGGAAAAGAAGGGGAAGGCTGCCAGGGAGCCCCCCCCCCCCCTCCTCCGAGAAACCTCAGCCGGAGTCGCCAGAGCTGAATTTTAAAGGCACAAGCTGTTAAAATTCAGACTGACCAGACCGACTTGATTCCAGGCAAAGAAGAGAACGACTCTGAGACTTCTTCTGCATTTACATACACTCACAACATATCCATATAGTGATAGGGACCTTTCTCTCTAATAAGACCCTTATTTCTACCCCTCAAACTCTTGGTTTTCCTATTCCTTTTCTGGGTAGATTGACTGAGTGGTTATCAAACGTTGAGAGATCTTCTTGATTAAACTGTTAAGATATAGACTAAGATATAGACTCCATAGACTGTGATAATGGTATTGCAATATTTGAATAAGACATAGATTGTAAGATATAAGAGTGCTTCATAGAATAGACTTTGGCTTAGTATAAATAAACATATATTTTCATAAGAGGGTGTGTCTGATTCCTACAATTGGTTGTGGATTTGGAGAGAAGTGCCTCGCCCTTGATTCCATTTGGGGAGTGGCCTGGGGCCCTGGTGGGCGGGACCACATCCCTTGTGGGCGGACCCGTGACCCCTTGTAGGCGGACCCGTGATCCCTTGTGGGCGGATCACGACAAGTGACAAGCCACTTACTTTTTGTGCTTCTTCTATTTTATTTTCCCAAGTTACAGTTATGATTTAAGCATTATCTGAATACTGTAACTTCTCATTGCATCATATTGTTATTATACATTGGCATGCACTGTGTGACAGATGAAATAAGTTCCTTTCATTGGTTTGTGCTCATGGCCATTGACATGGCTGGTGATGAGACAATTAAGCATGTAAAGCTTTTGATAACACCAGACAGATTTACTAGCCAGAAAAAAGCCTCCTTTGCTGTGCTTGTATTCAAAGTTCTATCAAAACATTTTTCTATACTCTGGAAAATACATTAGAAGTAGTTTTAGTCAATATTGCTTCAAATATAAGCACTATGGCCAGAATGTGGGGTTTTGCCAAGTGTTTCAGCAATGGAAAAATAATTAAATATTCTTGAACATGACTGGAATGTTCAGGTTTTGATGAAGGCTGCTGTTTCAGTCAATGATCTGGGGAAGTATGGCAAAATAGAGTGTGCAGGTAGTGGCTGATATTAATAATGTTTGGCAGTGGATTTACTTACTTGTGGTTTGTATATACAATTTCTGATTACCAAATAAACTGGCCAGAAATACTGTAGCTAAGCCAAAGCATACCTGAGGTATTGTTCCCAAAGAATGTCTTTGGTTTGAGACTCAATAGAAGAGAATACAACTGTACTTTCAGTTTCCACATGATTAACTTATTTTCCTCTTTTGGAGGAGTCTTGTCATTCGTTATTGTTATATGTGGACTTGTTATGTGTCACTCCTACATCCTCCACTAAATTTGTTTCTTACTTTGGGTATTCCAAGGTTGCTGATCATTAGGGAAATAAATAAAACTATCCCTCCACTCTTTTTGCATTTATTTCCCCTGAATATTATGCACTCCCCACATCTTTTACTTTTCTAATTCTCAGCAGCTTTCTGCTAGTTTTCAGCTTTCAAATTCAGACTTATACTGTTTATACTGTGATAAAACTTTTGCTCCTGTCCTTGGAACAGTCTGCTTTCTGATGAAGAAATATTTTCACAAATAATTTTTCTTCACACACACAAATAGTTATATAGTATGTTCTCTTCTTTTGATGTGTCCTTTCTATCTTAGGTTAAGGTGCTAAGGATTACAATCAATGTAACATGGAAATATATGAGATGATTAATGAATCAATCATACAAGTAATCATCTCAGTACTTCCTAAACCTCAAATTCAGTAGATCAATTTCACTGAATAATTTGCCATATCATAATAGATGTGGAATGTGTTATTAAAAAAAAAAAAACAACCTCCTGATTTACTGACATTTATAATGGTTGAAGGAAGTTTCTTTCATAGTGATAAAGCATATCACATATCTAAAAAGAATAAGTATACATGCTGTTCACATAAAAGTAGAAACATTTGAGATTATTTGTTGGGTTTTTTTTGTGTTCAGACCTTCAGAGAAATTTATGGAAAAAAAATGTTAAAATCAAATATAGTTAAGATGAATGGAACAAAAATGTTGTCTGTTACTGTTGTTATTCAGTCTTTTTATTTAATAATGCTGTTTCTATATGACAAGTGAAAAACAGAAGAATTTATGATAAAATCCCTGATCATGTCAAAAAGGTCAGATTTGTATTCTCGTATCTGTGTCTATGAGTGTAGTTTTGCATCTATGACAGTATCTGAAGCAGGAGGAGCTTACTTTGTATATCTATACCAGACCTGAATATAGAGTGGAACATAGATGAAGTACAGAATAACATTTTTCTTATGATAACTACGACTACATTAAACATTATCTGAGGAAAATTGTGTAAAAAGAATTGATGTGAAGGACTTCCATTATTGGAAGAAAGTGTTACGTTAGTGATACTTGCACTGATTTCTATCCTCAGTATCTTTACAACCGAAACATTCAGCCAAACTTAGCATAAAAAACCCACAACCGTAAAGCAGATTTACTCTATTCTTTTTGTTCTCTTTCAGTAGTATATCATAAGCTGCTTTAAAAGAAGATATTCAGTTTCCAAAACATTCCTAATATTTTAAATTGCTTTTGCAGCTTTTAAAATATTCATTGAAATGTCCAGTCTTGTGAAAACAGTCTTGCTCCTTTTTATGACATAAATCCCAGGAGATAATGCTTTTGACCAAACTTTTATTTCTGAAAAACGTTTTTTAGTTCTATCTCTTTGTTGTATCCTAATACGTAATTTTGTCCCTTCAATTCAGCTTTGGTGGTGGGGTGTGGAAACACTTCTTTACATTTCTCAGAAAGCTGTCTTAATATACTATTGCTCATTTTGCCCTGACATTTATGCAGGACATTATGTATTCCATCTACTTGGAGTTAATATAGTCAGGTAAATCTGGGCAATGTTCCAAAAGGAATCATTTTGTTTTATGATGAGGAAATCCTCACTCAACATGATTCCAGAAATATCCATCCTTGACTGGATGCAATATTTATGTTTCTTCAATGTTAATTTATTTTTGTGAGTTCCACCAGTATTTGTAACATCAGTTGCCTCTTATTTATTTCAGTCACCAGCATCAATGCATTTGTGAGGCTTTCTGTGTTCTCAGACCTTAGGAAATAAATCAATACAAGTAAACAATTATTTTTTTTCAGAACATGCTTCTACACAGTATTCTGACAGAAGTCCCTTCCAAACCAAATGAACATTTTCACAATGAAACTGTATTTTTGATTTTGTGTACGTTTGAAAATTTGGCATTCCCAGAATTTAATAAGGAGTTGTGCAGACTTTTTCCCCTTGGCTGTGATCCATGCAACACCCATTAGCCACTAAAGAATAACAAACCTTTCTGGGACTTACAGTTTCTCATGACAGAAAGAAAGATCACGTTTATAGAACTCAGTACAAGGCTACAACAGAAGGAAAATGCAGTATCTGTGTAATACTATCATTCAGAGATATTACATCTCTCTCTTAATCCAGGGAGATATTTTGGTATAGAAAACTGCATGCCAATCCATAGCTGTACAGAAAGTCATGCTTTCAGTTATACATGGGTAAAAAAAAAGAAAACAGCAACAAAAAAACAAACAAGAAAGCACAGATGTGTTACTGAAGGATAAACAAAGTCAAGGGACTTTATTTGTAATCTCATCAGCTCCAATACTGATTCTTTTGGGATGGCTCATGTCAAGTTATTGAATTTCATCTCAGCATTATTTTAGGTTTAAAAGGGAGTAGTCATGCTTAACTACATGTATCATAGGATTCATGAAGATTCATTAGTTCATACTTGTAACATTTGCAAATATGAATATTAAATAAATGCTTTCTTATCAAATACTGACAGACTAGGTTTTTTTATTACTCTAATAGTCTAGCTAACAGAAACATCTGTGCATTTAGTCCTCTCCAGAAGTGTCAGCTTTAAACTTATAAGTATACTTATAAGTTCTGTAGCTGGAACACAGAAATATGTTGATAGTGTACCCTGTACTCCAAGCAATGTCTGGGTACAACTTCTCCTCAAATGTATGCACACTAAACCACATTTCATCTTCTGGTTATAAACTTTTGTTCCCTAATGAGTTATCAAAGTATCTCTGGAAGTTTACTGGCACCTGTTCAAGGTTTCTCTCTGACTGTCACATGCCTTATTGGGGATTTTATTGAAAAACTCATTTTTTCAGGGGTTTAAAAATCATCTGTACATTTTGCTTTTCAATGGACATAATGGTTTATTCTTTAAAGTTTTGAAATCACAGGTGTCCATTTAATTTATCATTTTTAGTAGATCTGTACATATGAAGCAGTTTACACTGACAATGGAATGGTAAACAGGTGGCTATTACTGTCCAGAGGAATGGTCAAAATTTTGGAGGAAAAACATAATAACCATTTCATATTAGCCAAAGTGATTATTAACTTCAGCTGTTAGCAGTCATTAAATGCTTGATACATGCATTACATATCCACTACATTCACACTGAGACAATGGCTGACTAAATTTCTACAACAAAAAGAATAAAAATTAGGATTTTATGCACTGAAACGGTATAAAATAGACAGTATGCTCACTGTAAGAACCCACTTCTGCTAAGTGGGTGTTAGTGAGCACTTGGTGCTTAGTTTAAAGTGGATTTGTCTTAATATAGATGAGAATATATGATCGATAGGTAGCTCTAGATACAATATATTACCTGTTCTATCTTATTAATATAATTGTTGATTAAGTAGCTTGAGATATTAGTATATGTATGAACTTGATTCAATAGTAGATATTTTGAAATAATACAGGCAGTTAAGAAACACACTTATTCACATACTTTGAAAATTCTTGCCAAGTCATAGTTATCAGAACATTAGATAAATTTATTTGAAAATGAATAGGTCCAAGTTCACAAACAATGCAGCAATCATTTAGAAACATCCTTTTTGAGAGCATCCTCTCCACTAGTAGGCAAAAATAGTCTTCAATCTTGAGTTTAGGGTTTCTAAAATAATTGCTGTAGGATTAGAAGAGTCCTGAAATCAAAGGGAAATTTTCTCTAATAATGAAAGGAAGAGTATATATTAAACATGTAAGCAAGCTATTGTTTCTCTTACAGAAAATGTTTATGCATTTATATATGCACTTTCCATGTCTCACTACTCAGTAAGTATTTTGCTTCAGAAACTGGCTAGTTAATGTCCTCAGTACAACACTTGCAAAAAGAAAAACAAGAAGGTGTCAAAACTGTAATGGCTCCCGCAGAGTTAAAAAAATGGTACCTGAAACACAGTGTGCTTGGACCAAGATTCACAGGCTGACTTCTTAGATTCAAGACCTGAACAGGCTGGAGAGTTGAATGTAGAGGAATCTAACAAAGACTGTTCAACAAAGGCAAGTGTACAGTCCTGCACCTAGGGAGGAATAACCCCATGCACCAGTACAGCTTAGGGGTTGACCTGCTGGAAAGCAGCTCCACTAAGAAGGACCTCGGAATCCTGGTGGATAACAAGTTAACCACGAGCCAACAATGTGCCCTTGTGGCCAAGAAGGCCAGTGGTATCCTGGGGTGTATTAAGAAGAGTGTGACTAGCAGGTCAAGGGAGGTTCTCATCCCTCTCTACTCTGCCCTAGTGAGGCCACATCTGGAGTACTTTGTCCAGTTTTGGGCTCCCTGGTTCAAGAGAGACAGGGAACTACTGGAGGGACTCCAACAGAGAGCAACAAAGATGATGAGGGGACAGGAGCATCTCTCTTACGAGGAAAGGCTGAGCAACTTGAGCCTGTTCAGCCTGCAGAAGGGAAGGCTGAGAGGGGATATTAAAATTCTAATAAATATCTAAAGAGTGGGGTCAAAAGAATGGGGTAGTCATCCTTTACAGAAGAAGAGGCACAAACTGGAACACAGGAAATTCCGCCTCAATATCAGTAAAAACAAACTTCTTTACTGTGAGGGTGACAGAGCACTGGAACAGGTTGCCCACAGAGGTTGTGGAGTCTTCTCTGGAGATATTGAAAACCAGACTGGATGCATTCCTGTGCAACTGAATCTGCTTTGAGGGGTGGGGGCTGGACTAGATGATCTCCACAGGTCCTTTCCAACTCCTACCATTCTGTGATTCTGTGACTGGCTTTGGACTAGTCTCGTTAAACTGGAGTTGCCTGGAAGTTTTGACTCTAAGCTACATGTGGTTGCCATCACCAACCTGCTCTCCTGCCCTCACAAGGTTACTCTGAGCCTGTGAGGTTGCTGCTTATTGCTTTGTTTGGTTCCCAGCTTCCCTCCTCATGTTGGGCAGCCAGCCTTCACTGCTTCCTGATATGGTGCACCTGGCTGAGATTTCACTGGAAAAATCATAAAGCTCCAGTCAGAAGAAAAGGGAATATCCCAATACAAAATATTATATGGGTTGAAACAAGGTAAATAGATATTTACAGGTCTTACATTCATGAAAATAGTGATTTTCAGCTTCAGTCATCCTAAGCATCAACATCCATATATGAATCCCAGTTTCAGAGTCAAAAGGCATGTAATTGTATTAAGACATATTATATAGCTTGTAATTGTTGGCTGAAATCTCTACTCTGGTATAATCATAGAGACATTTATTTACAGAGATGAAAAATTTCTCTACAGTACAAAAAGAATCAACAAAACAAAAAAAGAAATCAGGAGAAAATTCAAGCATTCATAGTGTTTCATAAGTACAGGATAAAGTAAATTATTTCTCAGTAGCATATATTTTCTTAAATTATATTGACAGCATACCTGAGTGGGATTTCAGAGATTTAGACTGTTGACTGGTTGGATCAATGATGTACTCAGTAGATATTAGTCAATATAGGAAGTATGAAGACAGACCTAATCTGCTGATATCAAAAAATGTAACTAAAAATCATTCTTAAAGGCCTTATATTTTATGCTCTTTCCTTCTGAGATTTGGGATGCTGTTTCTCTGGGGTTAGTCTTATGCCAATTTTTAACAGTTCTAATTGTCTAATTAGCTGCTCCAATGCAAAGACAAAGCTTTTCTCAATATTCACTACTAATTTTCCTATTAGTAGAAAATATCATTATTATTTGGAAATTCTTACACTGGATTTCCAGAGCTCTCATGAAAATGTATCCCTGTCTGGTCTTTTTTTTTGTGCAAAGGCTAAACATTTCTTTATGTCCTTAGTGACATGAAGCTCATCTGCCATTAATTTGAGCACATAGTCCTTAATGCTTATATATCAATACAGTAAGTTGTTATCTTAATTCTTTCACATTTAAACAATACGTAGACGTTATAACTCATACTGTGTTATTTTGTATATCCATGAATGCTAGTGGAGATGCAACGTCTGTTTTCTCCATTGCAGACTTATTACTCAGTGCTACTGCTAAATTGAGGAAAGTTAAAAGAAGTAAAACAACTTTTCTGACGTCACAGAATGGATCATCATTCTTGAATCTTAAAGAAATATTCTAGTGATTAAGACAATGCAATAACCTCTTAGAGATCAGAGTTTAATTCAAAAGGTGTGTCCTAGTGTCTTTATTAAGTTTTTATGAGCTTCTATGTTCTGATCTGTAAAACTGATCACTTAGCCTATGTATCTCTTTAGTACAGATTTAAAGCAGCCTTGAATAGTTTTTATAGAAAAATATGACAAATATGTTGCTGAATATTAGAAAGAGCACCTAAACAAACTTAAATGTATTGGCGTATAATATATCTTCACTATAGGGGGATCAAAAAAGATAGAAACATCCAGAATCAAAATTGTATCTGGAAAGCATAAGAAGCACATATTTATCAGTTGTAATGCTTGTTTGTAAGTGAATAGTGGTGTTGTTCCCTGAAAATTTCCTTGTGGAACCTCTCAGTAACATATTATGCCTTAATAAGCAATAAGAATCTTGAAAAAAACGAATACTGTTTGCTCCTTTACCTTATATTCAGTTCCTATGCATATCAGAAAATTAGATCTTAATATACATGTTGTGGCAATCCACATGTTTTCGCATATATCTATTTGGCTGTCATAGAATAGCTGCCATTTTTTTTCTAGTTCATAACATACATTATTAAAGACCTCACCGAGCAGCATGAATGTGAAGACTGGTGTCCATAGAGCTTGGTTCATGCTCAATAAATGTTTTCTTACTGTGTGGCTGTAACTTGACAGAAGGATATAGGTTGCTTTCAAAGAAGATGGAATTTGGTGTGAAGAATCCTAACAGAAGGGGCACCACAGAAAAAGAGGGGTGGAGAAGCTGTTCAAGGTAAAGTATGGTAACATAGTACTAGCAGGAGAGTTTCAAGGACTCAATTACTGAACACTGTAGATATTCCTCACCGAAAACTCAGTTTTCCAAATGAAAGGTGAGGCAAATCAGCTCCTCAAATAAGTATCCTTTGTTTAAAATATATTACAAAGGAGTGAAAAATGCAGTATAGGTTTCTCTGTCGGTCTTTAGCCACTGGATCACGTATCTAACATCATCTATGGATTTAGGCACCTTACTGCAATCAACTACTGAAGTGATCGTTGACATTATGGTGTTCATCAGTCACATTATTTATCAGCTTCTTTTCATAAGAATATCTAAAGAAAATTCCAAATGCTCTTCCCTACCCTAAGGAAAACAAAGCAAAAGCCAGATTCTTTGAACACTATCCCTAATAGTGGACTTATCTATTTTAGCATATTTTTAAAATTAATGATTATATAATTTATTTTTTCCTACTTAAATAGAAGTATTTTAGTATTCATATATCCTCACGGTCTTAATTTATACATGTCTCCGAAGAAAAAAAAAATCCTTAAAGAAAGTATTTTATTGTATTTATTAATATTTTTAATCCTACTGAGTTATCAAACAAATGAAAGCAACAAATGTTGACAGAACATTTTCCTCTGGACATGGCTGCCAAAATCTAGTAATTGAATAATATCCGGTACACTTCTCCAAATCTTATATGAAACCTCTATTCATACTGGAAACTCAACACCTGTTAACAAGAATGTAACATTTATTATTTTCTTTATGTTTGTGAACAGTAACAATGGCAGACATCTGAAATGCATAAAACTAACAGATTTCCACTGGAACTAAAGGCAAAGCAAAGAACATATAAGATGGGCATTGCATTCTGCATCCAGGGACCACAGAACACAGTTTCTTTGAATAAGCCTTAATCAAGTGTTTGATTAGCTGCATTGCTCCAGGGCCATTCACTGAGTAAACAATAGTAATTTTTAAAGTTACTTAGTTAAATTTGTGATCTTTTTCAGGTCCTGAATTAAGTAAGCTGTGAACTGTGGAGACAAAGTGAAAAATAGAAGGTGAATAGAAATATAAAAGGATGAAAATAGGTTTATCACTGCTAGTAGATACTCATAGAATCATTGAGATTGGAAAAGACATCTAAGATCATCAAGTCCAAAAGTCAATCTGTTGGTGTTGACCTGATTACACAAAAGGAGTGATAACTGCGCTTGCGAGATTAGCTTAAGAATACAACAAACAAACTTTCAGGATGATCAACCTGAATCTGAATAAGAGACTAGAACAAGAGATATTTTTTTATAATTGATTCAATGTGAGGTTGTTTTTTTTTGCCCTGGCCTAATTAATTCATGTGTGTTTACAAATGTAAAAACCATAAATAATTAAATTGTATGTCCACATGTTGAAATATATTTCAAACTAATCTATCAAAAAAAAAAAAACCCCAACCAAAGCAACCAAAAAGCTGAGAAAGACAAAGGTTGAAATTCAAAATTAAAGCTAAAATGATATAATCTTCCATTATCAATCACAAAAGCTGCTGGAAGCTTCAGCATCCTTCCCAAACTTCTTTACTTATCTGCATTTTCTGTAAAATGTTTGATTCTGAATGAATTTCCACCTTCTGTACAGGGTAACACCAGATTTCTGCAGCTCTGGTTCTAATTCATGTTGTCAGTGGTGATATTACAATAATACTTATATAGAGAAAGAGTTAAACAACAGTGTATTTATAAACATTCTTAAGCAGAAACATGTTTTTACATGTCTTTCCTTGTGGGAATTTACTAACAATCTTTAAACTTGAATTTAACTAATAATGTACATGTTAATTCACGTATGAATTCTTGCACCTGGGAAAACCTAATCCAGGTATGCAGCATAGGCTGAGATCTACCTGGCTGGATAGCAGGTCTATGGAAAGGGACCTGAGGGTCCTGGTGGACAAGCTCAATATGAGCAAACAGGGCACTGTTGTGACAAAGCCAACAGGATGCTGGGTTGCATTAACAAGGACAGAGATAAACTCATTATCCCACTAAGCTCAGTATTTGAGTGTTTGTCAGGCCACACCTGGGATACTGTGTTCAGTTTTGGTCCCCACTATGCAAAAAAGATGTGGACAGGCTGGAGAGGGTCCAGAGAAGGGCCACAAAGATGATCAGAGGACTGGGAAGCTGCCATATGAGGAAAGGCTGAGAGAACTGGTTTTATTCAGCCTTGAGAAATTAAGGCTTAGGGAACACTTTACCACCATTAAATATTTTTTTGATTAGTGCTGCCTATAGGTTTAGAAAATTTTGTGGGTGATTGCGATTTTAATTGGTTTTGGTAAATAAGCCTTTTTTTTTTTTTTTTTACACTGACTTCAATTGATTTGAGTGTGACTGCAAGGTGGCCAGCCATCATTAGGTAACCCTTATAGAAGATAACTGATATTGAATGCTGCTCAGCTTCTCGAAACTTTCTCAAGCATGATTAAATAGTAAAATATTTATTCCTTTAAGTGTTGTGACTGAGCACTGTTAATACAAGAATTTCTGTGTAAGAAAAGGGTTCTCTAGGAAACAGCACAAGACAAAGAAAATGAGCCATGGTAATAGGGAGGGTGTACGGAGTGCCTGGGAAGAGTTTGTGCCAGCAAACAAACATTATTCTGGTGAAAAATCTTCAGTTGATTTGATTTTAATAAGTTTAGTTTTCTTCTTTGCTCTTGTGTAAAGAGAGGGGTTTGCATCTGACAAGACAAAGGCTAGGCTGTGAGTAGCTGTTATTAGTCTTCAAAGGTGTGGGAGGTAGCTGGATTCTTACAAGAGTCACTTCACTGAAATGATACGCACTTCTGCCAAGATAAGCATAACAGAGAGTAGCCGCTGCAGCTAAAAGCACGCTTTTGCTTGTGTTGGGCAGTTTGTGCTATGAATAAGAAGACTTTAGTACTATGTTCTTTTGTAGAAACAAGAAGAAAGATGTTCTACTACCATAGAATCATAGAATCATAATGGTTGGAAAGGACCTCTAGGATCATAGAGTCCAACCTTCATCCTAACATCTCTCTAGCCACTAGACCATAGCCTCAAGTTCTACATCTACTCATATTTTAAACACCTGCAGGGATAGTGACTCCAC
>VZZY01016234.1:0-58310 GCA_013400335.1 Eurystomus gularis
CAAATAGGTCAGGCAATAGGATTTTTCTCAACTGAATTTCAACCCTCCACTGGAATTAGTAGAAGTGATTTGCCATTTGCTGTTGGAAGTCTCCTGAAAAGACTGGTATTTGTGCGTGAGAGTCTGAAGCACCACGCTGAAGTTTCTGTATTTCACAGATGTCAAAAATATAATCCAAGTTACTAAACTGCATGGAAATCTTACCTGCTTTGTGCACACTTTCCTCAAGGTAGCTCTGTCTCGGAGATGTGTATGTTATTCATGCTTTATTACTGGGGAAACATATTTTACTTAGGAGGATGCAATTTTTGCAAACTCCCTGAAGAAGCATCCAGCAAGTCTAACTGATAAACCCGTAAGGACCTTCATTTCAAAAACACTGAAGACATAGATGACATGCATGGTGACTTTGGTAGACAATTTCCACTGTGCTAGTCAAGTAAAAAAAAAAGTTACAAATTTTTCCTGTACAGCTGTGGGCGTTAGATCTAATTTAGGCTTTATATTGTACTTCTTCTATTGTAGAAGTATATACAATAGTCTTTGTGTATACTTAATATTAGGGGTTGACAAATCCGGTAGCCGGGTAGAGGTGACGCTGCCACAACCTGGACCTGCACAGGCTGGAGAAATGGACTGAGTGAAACCTTATGAAGCTGAAATTTGTAAACAAAAGCAAATGCACATTCCTACATCTTGGATGGAATAACCCCAAGGGACAACACAGCCAGGGACTGTCTAGATAGAAAACAACTTCACAGAAAAAGACCTGCAGACAGCAAAGTGAGCGTGAGTCAGCAGTGTGTCCTTGCAGCAAAGAAGGCCAGCTGCATACTGGGCTGCGGTAGGAAGAGTGTAGCCAGCAGATCAAGGGAAGTGATTCCTCCCTTCTAGTTGAAACTCATGAGGCTACGTCTTGAGTACCATATCCAGTTTTGGGCTTCTCAGTACAAGAAAAACAT
This sequence comes from Eurystomus gularis, assembly GCA_013400335.1. Classification (NCBI taxonomy): domain Eukaryota; kingdom Metazoa; phylum Chordata; class Aves; order Coraciiformes; family Coraciidae; genus Eurystomus; species Eurystomus gularis. The sequence continues at coordinate 963 of VZZY01016234.1, forward strand.
TAATGTGCTGGAGCAAGCTGACTGCAGGGCTGCCAAGGAGGTCGGTGGCTGGAGTACGCGTGATGTATGAGAAGAGGCTGAGGGAACAAGAGGGTTTCTGTCTACAACCAGGTAATAGGACAGAGAAAAGACATTGTGAGACTGTCCTCAGAGGTGTGTTGTGGTAGAATGAGAGGTGATAGACAAGTTTGAACATGGAAGATTCTGACCAGATGTAAGGAAAACATTTTTCACCCTGAGTTTGGTTAAACACTGGAACAGGTTGCACTGAGAGGTTGTAGAGTTTGCATCCACGGAAATACTAAAAACGTGATTTCCCTTTCCCACCTAGGTTTTTCTGTGCTTTTTAATTACTATTTCCACATAAATGCTAGGAAAATAATTGTATTAGTATTCTGTATAAATTTTTACATCAAATTCTTCAAGCATTAAAGAAAAAACCTCTTTAAACTAGTGAATGTATGATACTACTTTGCCTGTGAATGTAGGTAGTAAAATAACAAAGTTGAAAAATACCTGGTTAGTGTGGACTCTAGAGCAAAATATGAGCCAAAAGAAAAGGATATGTTTCTGTTATATTATGAGAGCACAATGGTTATTTGTCTGTGAAGAGTTTGATTAACAAGTCATGTTTAGAAAATAATGCAACATTCAAGTAAAATTTCTACATCATCCTTACTGGAAAACAGTTTTGGCTGCATTGTGGTTCTTCATCAACTCAACATGTTATCAGTTATACGTGTTAAACTTTTTCACATTGCTTTGGTTACAGTGTTGTCTCCAAGGGCTGCTGGGAAGCTTCTAAATTTAATTCTAAATCTGAAAAAAACCTTTCTACTTCAATGTAAATTAGAAAATCAACTTTTAAAAAGAAAAAAATGCACAATTATTTCAGAGAAGAAATACAAAGGATTGATATTTTATCATTGCTTATGAAAATACCAAGTGTAATTTTTGTATTTGCTTTTATAAACATAAGCCAATAGCATGGTATTAATAGTCATTATGTTCAAGAAATGTAGTCAGATTTTTAAAAAGTGATGTTCTTTAAGAAGATCAGCATTTCACCAGTGGACAGAGGAGATCTTGAATAAACTTCTGTCAGCAAATGCTGTGGCTCAAAAATTCATCTCATTCTGGAATGTGTATTTTCTCAGTAATTCAGAAGTTTATTAAACTTAAAGTTTTGTCACACACTGTTGCTCATCATTGTGGATTGTGTAAAGCTTAACAAGTCATGCTTGGATGAACCTTTGTCAACTGAATTAATGAAAAAAATTACTTAATATAAAATTTAAAATGGCAATAAAAGCAGGTTACTCAAACTCAAAAACATGAGTTTCTGAAAATGCTCCTCACAAATTCTACAAGTCTGAATGCTTAGCTGTGGTAAGACAGCATTTTGTGGAGTTTTTGGTTGTTTTTATCTTACCATGATCTCATTATGATTTTGTGTTGCTGTAAGTGACCAGGTCAGATGGAACCCTGGTCAGAAAGAGGCAGACATAGCTCCGTTCCTAAAGAGCAACTAAACTTAGTCAAGAAGGGAAGGTGTCAGAGAATTCAGGGTACAGCAGGCAAAGGAACTGCAATCAAAAGTAGGAAATTTCCAGTTTATTGTATACAGACCAGCAAGATATATGGGTTCGTAGACAGTCTGCAGTGAACGTGAGGGAGCAGCCAGCCAAACCTCAGAGCCATGGAAATCGAATTTCTAAGGGCCAAGTGCAACTGTCTAGACTTGCATCAACTCAAAATATTCTTCAGTTGGCTAAGACCAAGTGACAAAACAAGGACCCAGCTGTGAAGGTACAAACCTTTAACTGTCTGGAGGAGAGGGTGTGTGGGTTTTTTCTGATCTTTTTCTGAATAAATGTTAATTTTCTATTTTCTACTCTAATAAAGTTGTGTCAAAAAGTTGGAGTTGTGTAGAAGCCTTTCAGCTGTCTTTGTAAAAGATCTATATACATCCATCGCAAAGTTCTGGTTAGTTTGGGATCCTGTAACGACTCAGAAATGTTTAACAGCAGTGTGTTTTAAGGGCAGGGTCAATCCACAGATTATTTCCTTCTTTAGTTTGTGAATATATGACCAAAAAAATTTATTTTCCTCAGTATTTTATTTTCTCTTTTGCCATCAAGAACATCTTAAAAGGATTTTTCTTAGTGAAAAGGGGGTTAACAAGACTCCCCCAAAATCGGTAATAAACATGCTATCTTCCAGTCATCAAATTTTACTCTAGACCTTTAACAGGAACTGCCAACAGCAGAAGATATGTAAGTACAGCATATATAATTTCCCCCTCTCTTGGAAGTATTATGCAGAGTCCATGGAAAGCAGTGTTGGTAAATGTGAAGAATCATTTAGAAGTAGGTAAACTGGGTCAAATGGGAAATCAGAGAAAGGAGACTTTTGTTTGTTTATTTAAACCTCATCAGTTAGTCACTGTGTCTGCATTAGCAGGACTGTAGCACAATTTTGTGGGCCCAGCAGAAAGAAACAGGCAGTTCTGAGTGCACAACATGCGTATCATAGGCATTTTGAAGGGATTTATAACAGACTTCAGTTTGGTCCCATGGATTGGCCTGCCATTAGTTGTTTTAAGTAAGCTAAACCCCCTGGAGAGCCTATTCGAGGTTAGTTTCTGAAAAAACCATCAATTGATGTACCATGAGACCATTTCATAGTGCAAACTAAAGCTTGGGAATTGGAAAAGAGGAGGTTCGCTTGAAAGGTACCTTGTTGCTTTGAAGGCCAGTGCTAATGTCAGCGGAACTGATCCTGAACAGCATTATCTCTTGGAATGCCTCAGTCTGGGGTGAACAGAGGGAAAACGTTGCACTAGACCTGTTGATACTCATTTATGCCACTTGATTCATGTTTATAGTGCGTATTATTTGATGGCAGTTTTATTTAAAAAACCCTGAAAATTGATGTTGGGCCTGGAGTGGGAAAGCTAAACGGAAAGGTGGGCCATGCGTACAGTGATGCTTTGGGGTGACTCAAACCTAGCGACACTGGTGAGGAATGTTTTGTCAATGCTAAGCGTGTGATATATGTGCAGATGTTGTACAAAACTTATAATGCGTTGCTGGGCTTGTGGTAAAGCAGAATATCGCGGTAAAAACATGTTGTAGGTTTGTAGGTAGTAGAGAGGAAAAAAGAAAACATTATTTACTTGGAAGCCAGTTTCCTCGTGAATAATCACGTATCTTTGGTTATAATGCTATGAAGCTAGCTTGAAAATGAAATGAGCTGGAAGGAAACATTCAAGTAGATCAGAACGGTGGGCAAATGTGCAAGTGTTTGTTATACCATAATGTTTCCTTGGAAGTCTTTGCATTCTGTGAGTTCTTTGGTATCTCTAAAAGGCATAAGTTAAAAAGGAAAAATACCTTTAGCCCTACCCCAAACCTGCCAAGTACCCAACAAAACAAAGTCAGAGAGGTTTCCTTAGAAAAAGTTGAAGAGGTAGTATTTTTGTTACATTCAAAATCCTGAAGGAGTTCATTTGGATAATCTTAGAAGAAAAGAAATTGAAGCAGCTGTTGTCAGACCACAACTAAGAATGAACCGTGTGGTTTGAATGCTTGGCCACTTTAATAACTGTTTTTTATTTCCCATGTCAGTTTTCCATCTATAGTTTAGCTAAGTCACTTAGGGATTCTCTCTCATACCATTCATCATCTTCAACAATCTACTTACCTACCACAAAATTGGTTGGTGATTTTCTAGGTGCTGGATTCCTAGCTGATGGATGATGGTCACTGGGCTAAGTGCCTGTTTGCTAGGTCATAGCTGGAACCCAGCATTTCCGAAAATAAGGCTACTGATTTACATGCCTAAACACAGCTTCTAGGCACTTCGGAAATCTTTGCTTAGAACTAGGAGTTTTGTGAAATGCAGTACAGTAGGTTGTCAAGAAATGGAGCGAATGGATTCTGCTTGTTGAGATAACTATGACACCTACCTACCAAGCCTAATTTCCTACACTAGTTTGACATGAACAGTTGATGTTGCTGGCTTCATGTGTACCACCAGGTGTAATAGTGTTCAAGTCAGAAAATATGTTTTAAAAGTAAGAGAAGAAAGTGATCAGGGAAATACTGGGCCTAGTATTTCCAATACTCCTGTTTCACTTAGTACGTGATATCTCTTGATCTTTTGGCTATGAGATGTAGAGACCTGAAAGGTGACAAATTCACTATCCTATTAGTCTTGGTCAATAAATTAGTTTGAGACCACTACTAAAAAGCAAGATTTAAAGAAAATGTTTATTATAGGAAATAAATTGTGGTTGGAACAGTTGGTACAATTCATATTAATATTGTGATTACTTAATTATATTGTGCAGATTGTCAGTTAATTGGATTAAAATATCAGACTTGTGATCTGATCATTCAGGGCAACCTGATACAAGAATAAGTTTGAGCCTGCCTATACTCAACCATATGAAAGTCTAGTGTTTAGAGAAACGGTTAAAAAAAATACTAAGAGAAGAAGTTGGTACAAAAGCAAAAAAAATGAGATTAAGTAAAAGGTTGTGTAACATTTTTAAATTTCCATTAATATCACATCTGTGGGGGCTTTGTGTTGGTTCTCCACAATGAGGCACATCAAGAAAACAGAGTAGTCCTGTTGTTCCTCTACAGGGATCTAATCGGCTTCACAGTTTTGCAGCAAATAAGCTTCTGTTGCTGAAAGGCAAATTTCCAGCTGAAAGGCAAATTTCCAGCAAATGTCCAAGCAATCAATTTGGTGTCATTTTCTTTTTTGTAGTACCTGCATATCTTTTACAGTAGTGTTATAGGTCATATCATTCCCAGGCAGGTATGTCTCTGAAGGCACCAACTCTGATAAGACTTTTAAAACACCGCCTCCACAGATGCTCTCCCTCTTCTTCTGCTTGCCAAGTACCTTCCTGAGATACCAGCTCCATGAGAACAGTAACAGAGTAATATTCGGCATTGCCAAACTCATATCATTGGCATGTTTATGAAATTAAGGTATCACATTTTATTTTAATCTCATCAAAGTTACTGCAGTGAAGTTATGGCAATAAGGATATAGATATTTTTCTCTCTAGTGCCCTAAGAAAGGATCTTACAGGCTGAAAGCCTTATCTGGGGCTGCCAGGCATCACTTAGATTCTCTCTGAGTTAGCTCATGTCTTTCATTATTTCTTCTATTTCACTAATACAAGGAAAAAGAAAAAATAAAACCACAGAAAAGCAGAATGACGATCACAGAAAAAATAGCAGGTACTTTACGTACAAGCATTTACTGATATGTAAGCCAGCAAGGACTATGCCTAACAGTATATCCTCTGCCTTAGTGCACTTCTGGCATGATACTAAAATATCTGAAAACTGTTTCCAATTACTGCATTCACAATTTGAATGTGTTATTGCAAGCCTGACACTTGAATATTGCCCTAATTTGAAATGAGCATGGAAATACTGATCTTAGAAAATACATTGTTGTCAATGTAAAACTTGGTTGTGCCTTACAGAGTGAGGATCTGTGTTCGGACAACTCTTGACAAGCCATTTGGTGAAAAATCAGAGTGATACAGTTCACCATTAGGGAGAGATGAACACTGTAATAGATTGCTTAAGGAGACTGTCAAAAGTATCATTTGAAGCTTAAGGACATGTACAATGTCTATCAACAATGGGACACAAGTGACAAGACTTTCTCTGTAGCCCTTCTAGCTCTCCTTTTATGATACCTTGCTGGACTCTGCTTTAATAATTTGACAGCATTCTTTTTTGTCCCCGTCCTTACTTAGCAGATGTTGAAATGTTCTTGGATAGGTTTGGAGGAAGACAAGATTGAGGATAATGCTGAGGGAAAGTACCTTGCTATTATAAAGCTCTTGAATTTAGAGTGTTTGCTAATCAGTGCAGGTGCAATTGTTTTATCGATGTGCTCAACAGCTTTTGAGACATCTTGTCCCATGTAGCATGTCTTGTCATTGTCACGAAGCTCCAGAGCTTCATAGATTCCAGTTGAGACACTGCTGGGAACAGTGGCTCTGAACAGACCTTTTTTAGTATAGAGGTCTACCTCAACAGTGGGATTCCCACGGGAGTCAAAGATTTCACGAGCATGGATCCTGAGAATGGACATCTTTAACACCTTTGACAGAGCACAGACCAGCACAGCCCAGCACTGCACCACTCAACACCTCACTGCCAACTGGGGTGACTATGGGTGCAAGCTGGAACATCAGGGATTCCACAAAAATATGAGAAAAAACTTCTTCACTGTAAGGGTGACAGAGCACTGGAACAGGCTGCCCAGGGAGGTTGTGGAGTCTCCTTCTCTGGAGACGTTTAAAATCCACCTGGATGTGTTCCTGTGTGACCTGATCTAGGTGATCCTGCTCTGGTGGGGGGATTGGACTAGATGATCTTTCAAGGTCCCTTCCAACTCCTAACATTCTGTCATTCTGTGTTTACAGGAAAGTTTGGTAAAACTTATCCAGAAAGGTCCATTTTTAGTGCTTACTGCTTGTGGGTCAAAGGTACTAGATACTGTTTTTATGAAGGCTTAGAAGTAGCTAGTTTATGGCTGAGAACAAGTTCTGTAACATGGTGGCAGTATTTAATGGCCATGGGCAATTGACGTCAAGCACTGAAACGGAAGGTATCCGTGGTGCTTTGAGTCAGTCAGACACTGCTGAGGTGTCTGATTGAAACCTGGTAGAAGCAACCCAGCTTTAGGTCAGGCCCTTCATGAAAGCAGTCAAAGACAGCAGTGTTGGCAAGAGAGCTTTGCTGGCTGAAAGCAAGGAAGCTGTAGGGCCATGAGGGAAGGATAACACTGGCAGATGGGAGTTCCCTCCTCATCTAGGACATCGGAAGGCTGCAGTCTTCCTTTCACAGTGTTGAGCACTGTATGGATAATGCAGGAGCAACAGTCACACCGAAGTTGTAGTATTCTTTTCCCTCTTCTGTTACTGTATTTTTTCCCCAGTCTCCCAGTGTAATGGTTCAGGTTTATGGATTTACTGAGTACTACACGCACAGTTATCTTCACAAGAAATTAGCGTTGCATCTGGGATTTAACTCCCATTACTTACGTGAACTTGCCCTCCAAAGACAAGTAGTTGCCTGTGTTAGAATTCCTTCCCTTCCCCCATATGTAGTTGGGGTGGTATAATGTAGTTAGTCATTCCTTTTTACTTTTATATCACTCATTATGAAATGTGCTTATTGTGAAACCCAGTTTGTAAGTAGTATTTTAATCTAAAGCCACATCAACCTAATACAATAACAGCATTTCAGCAACGTCGATCTGGAAGCATTAGTCTGTATTGAGTCGCTTTTAGTCAAAACACTAGACGGGTAGATATAGAACATTACAAGAATTTTCTTTATTACACTGATATGACTGATCCAATTATAATCAGTGCTTTGTAGTTCAGCTATCCAATTTTCCCCTTCTAGTTGATTAACAGAAGGCTCTGGCAGATCTTTGGAAGTTCATGGCCAAATAATTTTTCAATGCAATGTAGTGTATGTAAATTGATAAATGTAGAGGAAATAATCATTGCAAGTTGCTGATGAGAACAGAAGCCCCTATTAATAATTCAAAGTCATCATCACTTCCACTTTCTATCATAGTCTGCAAAATTTATTACATCACAATATATATTACATTTTCCTTCCTAAGGATATGTAAACATCAGAGCATAAGTGACTTCAGATATGAAAAACTTTTGCCAACAGCTTTCTAATTTTCTCTGTCCAGTCCATGTTAATCCTGTTGAAGAGATGAGCAAAGGAGAGACAGCGAAACACGTAATGGTGTTTATAAATCTGCTCTGGAAAAGGGAGGTGAAGCTTAGGCAGTAAATTACAGAAATCAGTCTGAAACAGCTTCTGTAGCAGCATTTGTTTCCCAGATTTATTTTTTTTTTCTCTTATTTAAAAATAATACTTGAAGTTAGATGTCAAAAGAGTAGTACTTTTATTATGGACTATTCTTCTCTCATCCACGTCTTCTCCCTTGCTTTCTTTGTGACTTCCTCCCCCCCGTGTTTTCTGTTAGTGCGGTTATTAAGAGGGCAATAGCATTTACATCTGAAGTTAAAGACTTTTCCAGGCCTTCACCTTCCTTGAGTCTTTATTTTGGGCTCTAATCAAATGTTATAGAAATAGCAAAGATCGAGTGTTTATCTCCTTACCACTATAAGACTCTCTTTGTACTACAACTGAATTTTGTTCTGATTCTGAACTGTTTCTAAATCCATGTAAATGTTGCTACAGCCAGCTTTACTAATAACATCTAATAAAATCTTGGTCTTAGCACCTATGAAACAAAGAATTAACCAGAAATGTTTTCAATGCTTTCTGCTTTAATTTTTACATAATTTCCACTTAAATCACTTAGCTTTTATCTTTACTGATCCATATTGCAGAGAAAAGAAGAAAATAAAATAAAATAAAATAAATTAGTGCCTCTAAGTGTATTTATTTTAGTAGCACAGGAATACACAACTGTTTCAAGATTACTCTCTGTCTCTTCAGTGAGGCACTGATAATACATTACTTTATTCCTTTGCAATGAATTTAGATGACAGTTTATATTCAGCTTAAAAAAAAGACCCCAGCAACAGAAAGGGATATTGATGTAATTACAATAAATGTTCTTGTTCACATTAAGAGAATCTGTGACATGAACCTCCTAACATCAACGATGTTGAAATAAGCATGATTTTTATTCTTTGATGAGTAAAAGTTAAAGAAAACCCTGTTACCATGCATAATAAAACCCTTGTAAGGTTTTGATTATTTAAAGCATTTGCTGAAAATGTAGTTTATGGATGACTTTTGTTTTATTTAAAAATAACGCAGGATATACACAGTGAAGAGATATAATTGTGGCTAGTCATTTAGAAAGATATTATGGTTAAAGTCAGTATTAATGCAGAAGGCTATACTTTAGTGAAAAAGAGTACTGCATTTACCTGAGTATTTTAACAGTAGCACATCATTAATTAAAAGTGGAGCCAGCCTGGGGTACAAAATTTTGGATCTAATTTTTTTTTTCTTTATCTGTTATAATTTAAAGCTGTGTTAAGTGATGCTAAGCAGTAATAATGCTAAATAGTCTTAATCTAATCCGATGATTAAGACAGGATTTTAAAGGGTAAGGGGTTTCTTATTTTGCTTTTTTATTCAAATTGTACACAGGAATAAGTTGTTTTGATGTTACTATTTTGCTATTCAGAGTTAAAGTGGTTTCAATTTAGTTTGTGAAATGTAACAGTAAATACCTTTAATCTTAAAGAAACTAGGAGAAGCATTTCCTATTTAGTGTGTGGTGTAGGATGAAGTCTAATATGAGCAGATTGGTAGTTGGATAGGATGGGTTATGCCAGAGCAAGATGTAACTGAAATGACCCTGGGTCGAGCAGGACCTTCCTGCCCCAGTGCTGCATGAGCCGGTCATATTGACATAATCTTGCATTACAAACCCCCAGCAAGCATCCGTGTACTTTAGCTCTGAACTGCCATTTTGTTTCTTATTCAACATAGCTGATGGTACAAACAAGGAGGAATTATAATTTGCTATATGCTTCTTTTTGGGTGTAAAACATGACTTGATATATCATTTTCTGGCCTTCTTGCAATCTAATCTTTTCTACTGCTTCCGTATATTTCTTAACGTTTCATTTCTGATTTGCCTTCTTGTCACATTTATAACTGTTCCATCTCTTCCTCCTTTTCTATTCATACTAGGAAGGTGTAGGTATTTTGATGAGCAGTGATCTATTCCATATGATTCAATGCTTTTGCTACCCCAGAATGTCTGATTAAGTCAATTTATTTTACTGAGTGATGCCATATTCATGAGTTGCAAGACCCAAGGGCCCTGAAGTATTAATAACTGTAATTCCTTACCAATCAACCCTGACTGAAAAAGAAGATGTGTCTAAAAGGACATTAGTTTTCTCTGTTCATCATCGCTGGTTCTCAGCTGATCTAGAAACAGATATGGGACTTTTCTGTCCACTGTCTTCAGTTATATTAGAATCCCCTTCTGACTTCCTCTTCTGGCTTTTGAAGGTATCTCATTCTTTGGTTGTGCAGGAATAATCAATCACTTTGTGTCTTTAAACTTTATCATCACTTCATGATGAGGAAAAATATGTAGCTAGTCTCCTATGTGTTCTGCTAATATATTCCATTCAGTGATGGTTCCCAGGCCAGAATGGGGGGCTGCAAGACTAGAGGTAGTAAAGTTTGGAAAAGATAGAAATGCTTTCATAGATGCTTGCATTTGGAGTGAATAAAGTACTTCCATAAAGGTCTGTCAGAAATATTGCATACTATATTTCTTGGTAATAGCTATAAGTGGTATATTATATGCAAACACATGCACTTACTGCAGCTGACATTTTATCCATTTCAATGAAATGTGCTTGTCTTCCTCCCTTAGACTCCTTAGTTGCTCAGCCTGAAGGTATTGCACCAATGTTGCTAAAGTTTGCAAGTAATCTATTAAAAAAATTAAATAATTCAATCCGTTTTGACTGATGGGTAATTGTATTGCATCCAGGCCTCAAAGAGGAATTCTGTGCAATGTGAGTTGTAAGCAGACAAGCAGCCTGCTAATGGAAGAGATAAACCCTGCAGCTGGTCTTTAATTCAGTGACCTCTCATTAATTTCAAAGGTATTGCTTGGGTAAATAACTTAGAAAATGACCTTTGATTTTGCCTATTTTAATTGCTAGTGGAGCTGTTGCATCATTCTTACAGAAAAGAACTATGGAAGTAAAAATAAAGACATAAATGTGTGGTTAAAAGCACATTCTGTAGATTTGCTTCTGTATTGATTTTCACAAGCTTGGCAATATCTACTTCGACTTACTCTGCTGTGGTTAGAGGTTAATCTCAAAAAAGCCCCACCATACAGCATTGGTTTGACATTGGTCCTTCTCGTGAGATGGAATTGCAAGAGAACACAGAGGCTTTGAAAAGGCCAGTACAAGCACAGCTAAATTTAAACAATCTGTATTAGGTTACAAGTTCTCTTTTGTGGCAGTTCAGCCCCTTGAAAATCTGTAGGAATAAGATTTTGAAGTCAAGCCATAAATCCAAGGTCATTTTCTATTGGACTATTTTTATATCAGAAAGGTGAAATCTTAATTGCTTTTCGTTACACAATTGGTACAGAGGATAAATACTAAAGATTTACTCCTCTGTTGAATTGTCATGCTTCTTTTTGAAAGGATGGGACCTAGATGCCATAACCCATGGAGACAAGTTGATTTCCTTCTTTCAGTTCTTTCGATAGATGGTCCCACATGCAGGGCAGGGGAGAGGAAAAAAAGCTTTATTTGCATGGAGGAAGGGAAGATTTCAGGGGCTGAATGAAGCATTCAGTTCTGCCAAGGCATCCATTCTCTTTTGTGGCATCAGTGCTCTGCCAAGATTGTCACACTGTGATACCGCTTTTATTTTTAAGTTGGAGACTTTCTAAAAGTAGGATCTTTTAGGTCTATGGATTTGCAATATGATAGCATGAAGCCTGGTGGGAAAGATTCACCATCATCTACTTGGCCTGTTCTCTTTGAGCAGAAAGCTTGCAGTGAAAGAAATGGGAATGGTGGGAAGGAGCAATGATTGTGGAATACAGTTTCTTTACTTATTTGACAGGGTGCTATACAGAGTCAGCATGTCTTTTATTATCTCTTCCACTGTCATCTTGATGGCCTTTTGGTAGCATCAGGGGGCAAAACTATTAACATGAAGAAAAAAAGATTAAAATACATGAGGACAAACAGGTTCTTATGGGTGATATAGCATCTAAAATAGCATTGCTTACTTTTTGAACTCAATTCAAAATGCCTTCAAATGCCAGTTTTGACTGCATTGGGTTTTTTACATAGTGCTAATGTTTAAAAAAAGAAATACAGGGAAAATCAAGATGAAAACAAACTCACTACATTATTGGAAGTTACAGCAACCACAGGGATTTCAGAGTATTACTATAAGAAGAGAAATGTCTTGCTGCTCAAATTAAATTCGTTTCAATGTTGCCACATATGAATCTTTTCATATTTCAGCTAACTTCATAAGCTGTAGAATAATTACTACAGGGTATATATTTTACATAAATAGCTGGTTTTTTCCTCCTGTTTCACAGAATCAATATCATGCATTTAATTAATGAAAATAATACCAGGTGTTTCTTTAGAAGGATATTGTGAGTCCTTCAGTGATTTCCAGATTTTCTCAGAGATTTTGAACATGTAATAACTAAAAAAGGTGAAAACTCAAGTGTTCCAAACAATCCATAATTAGTAAAGATAGTCCTCAATTACATTCAAAGCTACAATATTTTGGATACTATGAGTTGCCCCACTTATGAAAGATGGCATTTAAACTGCCTTCTTGATTTAGAAATTCAATCTATTTATTTATTTGTGGAACTCACTGGTTTTAATTGCTAATATTTTGACTGTAGACTTTCAGAATACTCTGTTACTGAAATCCTAGGTCATGTGGCACTTGAGAGAAAACTGAGTTTGTACCCTGCCGAGTCTGTACACACGGAGACTAGCTGTGGGCTGCGTGCTGGGACGATACTCTGCTTTGGGAAATAGGGGGGTCAGCCACATAAAGGTCTCTGTAGTCACTGGCTGTATTTACCCTGCAGGGTCATTGTGTCTCATTGCACTTACCCACCAGTTGTCCAGACATGGAGTTCTGGGTGTGTGGTTGTAGCTCCATCACTATCATTTAGCCAGGCTTCTTCCGCGTGGAAGCCAAGGTGTGTGGGGTCATAGTGCACACTCATACCTCGTTGTAACCTGTCATCTGGTTACTGTCAGTCTCAACAGTTAGGACACACGCCTGGGTCCACAGGCTCTGATATACCCCTTGTTTCTGTGGTTTTCTGGGCCTCTGCAACGGTTCTTAGAGTTGAACTGGTCTTTATCATACTGAAATTACTGAAATATCTCTTAACTTCAAATTCTGCTAAGAACACCAACTGTTCTTTTTGATGCTTATTTCACTTATGAATTTTTCATTGTTTTAATCTGTTTTGCACTTGAAACTTTTAAATTATGCTGCTTCTTCTTGTATAATGATAAAGAAATATTGCTGGCAGTTACTGTATTGTAGGAAGGCACCAGTCATTGCTCCCTTGTACATAGGATAACTGCCTAATAAAAGGTAAATGGTGTTAAGGAGAAATCACTTTTCAATGGAAGCTACTGACTGTAAACGTGAGGATTTGACAGTTTTAGAGAATACATTCAAAGGAGAAGAACTATGTCAAATGAAAAGGCCAGGACTTATTTAATAGGACTTGTTTAAGTGTTCTCAGAAATAATTAGACCTGAAAAGTCTTTCTGAATGTATTTCAGTGCTTTGCCTGTAGAAAATGTGTAGTGCTTCCCTGATAGAGAGCATTCCAATTGTTACCGAGTGTTGCAGGCAGGTAACAGCGTGCACAAGATGACTGCCCTGGCAGGCTGGCTCCTAGAGTGACAGTGACACAGAACTTGCTTTTCAGTTTGCTTATGTTGCCCTATAAAAGTATAGGCAGGTTGTGCTCGAAATGAATGTGTTAACATTGCATTGCCATACACTGATATCTTCACTGTCGTTTCCGTTTCATTACCCTATCCAGAGCAATTTCAGCTGCCTGTGATAGCGTTCTTTGTCTGCTGTCAGCGCAGTGTTGGTAAGGCAGTCAGGGGCCAATGGTAGTAAATGATGCGTGTGGGTCTCCTTGCCCCCACCTGCAAGGTATGTTTGCAGAATGGTGTACTAGTAATACTCAAGTTTCGAGAAAACTTTCCATGTCTGTCCTGTGGACTAACCTTCAGCTAGAAAATGTACTGAGACTTAACGTCAGTGTCCTGAAGGCACAGAACTATTTTGTAGGTGTACTTGTTTCCAGCCCTTTCTCTTGGATGAATATTGAATGTTCATTGTCTCCAGCCCTGTATATGTCCCTGTCACCTGAGTAGAACTTGGACGTGTTATAGGTAGCTTGTCTCCTGGATGGACCTCTTGGTCATGCACTATATAGCTTGTCTTCAGTCCTGTCCTCAGTCCTATCTCCTGATGCTCATGACTGAAGCTTCAAGATGGATCCTCACTGATTGCTTCACTGTTTTGGGAACTGTTGATAGACTCTGTTACCACCACCCTGCTCTACACAATTCTTGGCTGAAGTGAGGAGCCTTGGCTTAATGCCATGTGAGGCATGGAACAGACCAAAAATGCGCCCCTGGATGTTTCTTCACAAGGGTCTTCTGTGAGGTTCAGCAATACTAGAAAGTTCACTCTCCTTGAGGACTCTCCCATGTGGTGATCTTGGGTCTGAGGGTCTGGGTATCCAAATGAGTGGAAAGCTCAATGCGTTGTTCCCATGCGAAAATGAACTCAGAATATCTGTAATAGAGACGTGTCTGTTTTGCTACCTCCATGGTCTGGTGCTCGTTTAGGGTCTTTAAACACCAGAGCTTTCATCTTCATGAAGAGAATGCAGCACCTGTTACCTAGTGTACCTCTGGAAAACAATGTTTTCAGCTGAGTTTCCTCCTAAAAGAATCTAGTTGGCATGCATAGTACCTATTCTGCAAACTGAACCATCATTCAGTAGGGCCATTACTTCATGGATTCCCTTCAAAAGTCATACTACTGCTTCAGACTGAAGCAGTAACACAGCTGTAGCCTTAGGACATTAGTTCATACTAAGCTTAGTTTGGTCTAACAATTGTCACAGAAAGGAGCAGTAGCCGTCTCATGCTCACACCTCTTTTTGTGTGCTCCTTCTGCTTGCTCTTCTGAGTTGGACTTGTCACGGTAAATCTTCCCTGCTTGCACGGAAAGCTAACTCATGAAAACCTGTGAGTTTTCCCTCAGCTCATCAAGCCGATAGGATTCACTGTAGAGTTGCACAACAGCCAAATTTAACACAAGGGAAGAGGCAGAAAAGCAAGGATAAAGCAGGTCCACCCCCTCCAGCCTCTGCCTGCTGTTAGATTGAATTAAGTATAATATGAAACTACACCCTGAAGGAGAAGCCTGTTAGTTTATTCAGAGAAGATTATCACTGTTGCTGCTGGTTGAGACTTCATGTAGCTGAGGATTGATTCACTGTTTAAAAAATATGCTTGAATTCTCCAAATCATTCAGGGTTTTTTTGCAGTGGATAATGAACATTTTGGGGATTTTTGTGGAGGTCTTTCCTGACAAATGAACAAACTCTGGGTGTGCGTTTGGCTGCTCTCATTTTATTTGTTGACCTTCTCAGGAGAAAGGAAGAATTTCAGAAAGTGATATCAAACTGTTATATATCAATGTGATATTCATAGGCAGATACAGTAGCAAACACACCACTACATTTATGCTTCTTATATTGGTCTTTCTAGAATCTTTAGATCAGTTTTAGCATGAGGTCAGTTCTCTTAACAAATTTAATTTGGTTTTGTCTATCTGTACTTAGAAGATGATAAAAATAGAAGTTGTACATTCTATTTTTCTACCTATACTTTACAAAACTAACATTCTCTGCTTTCTTTCCAAACCATTTGTCTTTTTCTAAGGAAAAAAACCTCATACTTAAAATACTGTATTAAAACACTGCTCAGTCTATGATTGAATCTGAGCTTCCTGCTGGAACTACTCTCACCTCACTTTAAAATAAACATAGCAAAAGGCAGGAGAGTGTTCTATTCCCTAAATACACATTTTGTTAGAAATAAGGTTATCTAATTAGAGCATGTTAGTTCTGGAAATGGGAAGTCTCAGTGCTGGTGTATAGACAGATTGAAGTTCTAAAATGAAGTCTTCCCTTTGTATTCATGTCCTGTAAGTTGTTTCTTCGTGCTTGTACACCAGCAGCTTTCAGCAATTTTTCTGGGTTGAATAGATACCTTACAATCCCTCCAGGCTCCTGTGGGTTTGGGTTCTTTTCCCCAGAGAAGTATGGCTGAAGTCTGCTTTCTGCTCTGAGCCAAGCCTCTCCCCTGGTGCATTTTTCTCCTGCCTCCCCCTGGAATCCCTTCCTCCTCCTTCTTCGTAATGGCTCTAAATTTGAGTGCAGCAGCCAGGAAAGGTAGCTCACCACACACACGTACAGCGAGCCTAGCAGGGGTGACAGAGCCATCATGCTCAACAGCACAATGCATCCAACACGCTGTTGGAGCATTCAAGATAGAAGCAGATACCGAGGAAGATCCTTTGGCCTTAGTTATGAGTCTTAGTTGTTGAGAGCTTGTAGCTGGGACAGTCCAGTTTTAGTACTAGGTTTGTGTCAAATGACTATAACTAAATGCTTGGACAATTTAATGTACTTGATATTGATTATATCCATTATATTAAACGTGCTTTAGGAAGGTGAAATATGATAAAAAGTCTGGCTCCTGAAACCTTGGCAGATCTGATAGATCTATGGTTACCATTCATGAAATTGAAATGATTTTTCTCCAGGGGAAGATAACTGTGTGAGTATGTCCAGCAAGGCTGTGTCAGGTTGTATCTAAGTATATTAGTTTGTGTGGTGGAACTTTACACAGGAATTACCAAGACAGTACTTCTGAAGAGTGCTTAAAGATTGTGCTAGAACAAGGTTTAGACTTATCACCATTTCAGATTACAAAAAAAAATAATTAAGAGAATCTGAATAGGTAGCATTTTATGACAAGCTAAATTTTGCTGACCTCAGGGAAGACTCACATCTATTTGTCCTCAGTACCTGCTGCTCCTGACCCGTGGTGCCACATCGTTCTGCCTAGGATCCCCAAAGAACCTGTCTGTCCCCTCAGTCGACAATAAGAGCCTCTTCTGCTTGCAGTTCTGAGTTTCATCCAACTGAAACAGCAGCATAAGCATGGAAGAACCGATCAAGAATAGTCCAAGAAGAAACTAAGCCAAGGCATCTCTCTGGGCCTTTCTCCCTGTTGTGAGGAACGGGCACTGGAGCCCAGCTGCTGTCACCAACTGGGCAGTGAGCTCTCCGTGGCTGCTTTCCCATTTTCCAGAATTGGGGCAGTGGAAAGCGCAGCTGGGCCTCTGAACAAGGGCCGTAAACTGGTAAACAGGAGGCTCAACCTACATGCAAGGAAACACTTCTTTACTGTGAGGGTGACAGAGCACTGGAACAGGCTGCCCAGAGAGACTGTGGAGTCTCCTTCTCTGGAGAGATTTAAAACATGTCTGGACATGTTCCTTTGTGATCTGCTCTAGGATCCTGCTTGAGCAGGGGGGTTGGACTAGATGATCTTCAGAGGTCCCTTCCAACCCCTACCACCCTGTGATTCTGTAAACCTGTGTGAATGATTCCTCTTTATTCCTGCCTTTGTGTGTGTATGTATGTATACACTGTTGACAGAGAATGGCTGTCTTCCCAAGACTGCTCCCTACTTCAATCCCAAAGTTACTATACACCTTTCTGTAGCTTGCTTCGGAGTCTCTCTCCTGTACTTCAGCATTTTTTTTCCTAAACTGGTTGAACAGAATAGCTAAGTCTGAAAAATTAAAACAGAGCCAACTATAATTTTTCTTTTCTTCCTCCAGTCAACATAGAATTATACATGTCCCTGCAGTAGAGTATAAATCATTATCATCATTAACATTATCCCTAGGTAGGCAATTTCAGTGCTTGAAACCTGCTTCTCTCCAGTTGTTTTGTTCTGAGCTTTGGCTGCCCCTCGATATGGAGCCATGTTCTGAGATCCCAGGGTTTCTTGCTTCATGTAGAGAACATCACATCTGAATGTGTACATGTAAATGTTAATGTCGTGCATGTAAGGACTGCAGTTACCTCATTATTGAAGCCATTTATTGTGTCACGAATGGAAATGGTTACTTTGTCAGTAAATCTGGGTATATTCCAGATATATTCTGCAATGTTGATGGTACAGCCAAACAAATTTTTTTAATTAAATAATGCTGAGACTGTTGCCTTTGCTAAAAAAAAAGAGATACATTAAAACCCTGACAAATCATATTTCTTACCATCTTGGAGCTAAAATTGCAGCAAAATAGTATGGCATGTCAGAGGACTGACATCACTGAAGTGGTAAGCGCTATGTAAAAGGAGTGAGTATGGTGGGAAGTGACGCTACTTTGTGATGTATTCAGTTCAGCTGACATACCTGTTACAGGGGAGACAGCAGGGGCCTGGCCATTCCCACAGGTATAGGAAACAGCTCTGAGGAGAAGTTTCTAAGACAGTTCCCAACCATACAGTATTGTGGAAATCCTCTCCTGAAGAACTAAATATGCCAAATGCCCAACAATCCTGTGGGATCTGTGATGAGGGCCTACAGTCCAGATGTCCTATTCTTGTTTTCCATGACTTCTAGACTCGCATTTTCAAAAACTTCCACACTTTGTCCTGTCTCTCAGGGATTACCTCTCAAAGAAGAGCTTCCAAGTGCAGGACACTGAACGTGTGCTCTCAACTGCATTAGCTGCTCAGTACAGTGTGTGATTTTTTTTTTTTTTTTTTTTTTTTTTCTCTGAAAACTTATCCACTAGCACCTGATGTGCACTAACAGGCACTGAATCTCAGGCCCCATTGAAGGATTCTAAAGGAACCGGGAGGAAAGGGACAGTTATGTAGAGCTGTTACGGCTCTGCAAACATTTTCCAAACAGAAAGAAGAGAAAGCCTGGGTGTAAACCTGCAAGGCTGCATCTTGGTCTTCTACTGCGATGGCCACTACACATCAGTTTCAGTGTAGTAGTTCAAGTAATGACAGACTTCTCTCTTCTTGAAGGCAGAACTTAATTGTTTTGAGGCTTCCAAATCATCCATTCTGCGTTTTTTTTTTTTCCACTGAACAAAATTTGCTCCTGATATATATTTTTTTTTCTTTCTTTCTCTACTAAAATTTTTTTTT
Source organism: Eurystomus gularis (assembly GCA_013400335.1). Classification (NCBI taxonomy): domain Eukaryota; kingdom Metazoa; phylum Chordata; class Aves; order Coraciiformes; family Coraciidae; genus Eurystomus; species Eurystomus gularis. The sequence goes on from VZZY01016234.1 coordinate 19,848, forward strand.
CTTTAAGTTGAAGAACCTGCCACTCTCTCAAACTTAGCCCCTTTGGATGTCACAGGCTTGGGACTGCAGCACGGGGTGCATGTAGCATCTGGCTTAGATGGGAAAAAGGAATGTGCATTAATTACAGTTTGATAGGAAGAACAGATACTGTGAGAAAACCTGGGTTTATGTATAGGTAAATTTAATCTACTAAAAACTTGTAAGACTGATTGATTAATTCCTTGTTCCTAAGCCTTTTTTCTCTCTCACTTGAGCAAACAAGTCAATCTCTGTTTTTCCTAAGCTCTTGAACCTCCACACTGATAGCTATGGCCTGTCCAAGGGGCAGAACCCCCTTCTCTTTGCATCCCCTTGATGAATGTGGTGAGGATGGATGCAGCCCCTGACTCTTTTCCTGGCTTTCAGAAGGGTTTGCTCTGTGTGGAAATCATAAGCGTCTGGACCTTTCCTGCTCATCTTCATCTGGTTCTCCCTGTGGTTTGTTACTATTTTTGAGAAAAGGAGAAGCTAAGAACCGAGTAGAACAAAACTAGGAATGAGAAGAAGACAGAGAAATGGAAATGGATATTTAATGGTGAGAGACTTAGGAATGCATGGTAAGGAGGGTAAGTTAGGAGCAGGAGAAGATATGGTAGGACTTGCTCAGCAAACACGGGAAACCAACAGTGTACCAAAACTGAAGAAAAAAGTAACTCAAGATCATAAAAGGAACTAGGATAGCTGGACGGGAGCCAAAGGAAGTGTGTAGACAGATCAAGGACAGGGAGAACCTGTTTCAGCATGAAATAATGAATGTTAGACTCAAAATCTTGTTATCACTGAAAGGAAGCACACGATATGTATACAAACAGGAGCTTCTTGTTAGCCAAATAAATATTGTAATTGTCTAAAAGTCCAAATTAACTAAATAAGAAAAACCTTGTTTAAAGTATCTTTTGAATTTGTGTACAAGAGAAACTTTCAAGTGGCTGCCCCTTCCCTGCGCAGCTCTGTGCGTTCTGCCAGTGTTCCTCTGGGTTCTGGGGCTGACAGCATCAGTCTTTTTGAAGAGGAGAGAGGGGACAATCAGAATTGAGTTTTCAGCAGCCTGAGGTCTTTGCTGGGGGAGGTTCATGGTGGGGGTTCCTTTCTCCTCAGTTTTGGCTTTTTGAGGATATTTTTATGTAACGTCTTACCACAGCCTGCCCCCTTCTCCCTGCTTCCCTGGCAAAGTTTGGGAGCCACACATGGCCCTCCTCCAGCCCCATTACCCTGGAGGGGCTCTTTGTCCTATAGTGACTACATAGGGGTGCCAGCCTCCTCTCCTGGGTGCTCCCAGAGAGAAGCCAACACAGGGAGGCCACAGGCATGTGGCCACCAGGCAACTCCTGCCCCAGCCAAAACCAGCTCCCACCGAGGCAGGGCCAGCCAGGGCCTGAGAGCCTGCACTGCCAGATGCCCACCCAGCCTCTGGCCTTGTGCCAGTGATGGCAAAAATCCTATTTACATAGCTATGGGAGAAAGGCTGAAGGAAAAGACAAAGATGCTGGAGTTATAATGAAGCTGGAAGAAAATGCTCAGAAATGAACCTACGTGTTGCTGTGCGGGGAGATGAGGTCTGACACTCCCCCCAGCCCCAGAGAAACAAGTACCAGAGTCAGGTAAGTGTGTGGAGCACTTGCAGATTAAGAAGTCAGAGCTGGGGAGGAGGTAGGACTGAGAAAACCAGCTTGGCACTATAAAGCAGAGGAGGTCTGATTTGGAGAAAAGGCAGAAGAGCTTTAATGCAGTAGCCACAAATGTCCTTCCATATTGAGGACATGTGGGGTGGAGTCCAGGATCAATCCTGCACATTCCCATTCCTTTTTGTCAGTGAGTGTCTCTTGGGAAAGTGTGTCTGGTCATGGTACAGGTACCAGGTACCAGCCTTTAAGTCTGTCAGCTACTCTGCAGAGCCGATTCAGAGAGCCCCATCAGGCTGTTGATCTGCATGGATCTCAGCATGATGCTGTATTTATAGAGTCAGTTGAGCCACAGGTAGCAGCTGTGTTGAAGGTTACCCACAGTAACCTTTATACTTTGGAAGTCACAATCCTTAATAACATGATCAGATGATATTTTTCTATGAAGATTTGTATAATTCTGTAAACAGGATGGATCTGCTCTAAGAATGCTTCAGAATTATTATGCAGTTTAAGGTGTTAAGAAATTAAATAGAAAAACAAATAAGTGGGTTGTATTATGCTAGATATTCTAAAAAATGAGTTCCTAATCATTTTATCTCTCTCTCTGTAAGCATACAGACCTCTCCACTCCTGTTCGCCTGCAGGGATAGAATTTGTTGTGTTGTGTCAAGGCACCTGTAAATTACAATATAATGAAAAGTTATATTTCACCTGTGCTTTTGTTACATTTCGGATCTACTTAAGACAATTGAATTTGGTATTCAGTCTGTGACAATAGCCTCCTGCTGGTTCCTTCCTAGGAGTTGGAGAATTTGTCAGCAAAAATAATAGCTGAAGAAGAAGCCAAAACATGTATTCATAACGAGAGAAACAAGTTTTGTATTGAGTCTCTACTGCAGGGATTTTAGTTCCACAATATTTAATGACTGGTAAAAGTAATAATAATTTTGTTTGATATCGGTACAGTAAAGCAAGTATTTAACTTAGATACGTTTTTATTATCTTTCAGAAAAGATTCATTTATTAACCCAGTCATCAATTGAGCTTATTGGTAAATTGAGCTCAAAAATGACATCACATATTTTTGGTTCTGTGTGAAAATAGCAAGTAATGTAAGAGTCACTCATGGAGAGACTTCATTAATTTTTATCTTCCTTTTTTTTTTTTTTGCAAAAGGTCACTGCTGTGCCTTTTAGGAAGAAATCCTAGCACACATACAGCTTTCTTTTGATGGTTTGATTAATCTCAAGGATGTTTATTGTGGCAGAGTAAGTGATTCAGGGATGACTGCTCAAACTCAATACTTAACTCTCCGAAGAAAATATGTACCGTGGACATACTGGCTCTTCCCCTGTCTAGGTCTTTTTGCTCTGGGCATAGAAAGCACAGCCAGGATAATTCAGCTCTGAAATTGCAGAAAAAAAGTTCCTGTTGAGCTATTGAGCTATAATTGAAATGCCGAGATCAGGTGAAGGGTCCCAGAAAGAGAGAAGGAGGAAAGTTTAAATTTTAACTCAAAATCTATTGTGGCAATGTTTGAAGGCATTCTCTTTTGCTGACCTGCTGCCCAAGCACTTTAATTGCTTGCATTTGGGGGGTCGAGGGGACACCTTTCCTAGGTTACTGCTGTGCCTTTGTTTTGAGCTAACTGAGCCTTTTCATTTCTTCCCTGACCATAGAAGCAGCACTGTCAGTGAGGTGGGGCTTCTCTGTGCTGTGTTTCTCTGTACTTGCTGTTATGTGCAGTGGTAGCCAAGGAGCCACAGCGGTGAGGGCACTGCTAGAAGCACAAGAGCTGCTCAGCAGCTCTCTCCAGGGCTTTGCACCTGTGGCTCTGACTGGTTTTATGTATCCAGAGTATGCTAAGAGATGTGTCTAATGAGCACGAATGTGTTCCAGTGGAAGAGCATGAAGGACAGTTAGTTGGCCCATATTTTCTCCTATTTCACCCTGCTTTTGTGAAGCCGTGGTTCTAAGAATTTATGTGTTCCTACCATCACTGTGGGAAATACAAGTTCTGCTGCTTACGTCAAGTACCAGGATTTGATGCATGGTGTTATTTTAAGTTGTGAACTAACAGAAGGAAGAGAAGAATATATTCTGTTATCTTGTATGGGGCAACTTTAAAATTGGCAACTCAGAAAGAATCAGAAAATGCCAGTGTGTCAACCTGTTCGCTTGTCAAAAGCCAGTGTCAGGATAGGGGTTGTAATCTACAGTAAATGTTAGATGCTGCATGGCACTGAGTGTTCTGTCAATGCTCAGGACCATGCTGCCTGTAAATGACTCTTTGTCTGACAAAACTGTTCCTCTATTATGAATTTAAAGTGCTTAGAATATTTTGATTGAACGGAACAGGGTTTTGGAGGCTATCTTCATCTCTGTATAGTGTATTACAGCATATCACTTGTTTTCTTGTAAAAATTAGTTTTCTCAATGTTAAATTTCGCTCATGATGAAGGAATTCTTGTACAGTTTTCTTGTGTATGTGACTTTGCATTTGATGTCATTCAGATGGTGGTACTGTAATTCACTGGTTATGTTCAATTGCTGTTTAACTGGCCCAGCACTAAAATTTGATCCTCAGAAGACTGCCTTAGTGATCAGGCTAATCAGTGCATTGGCAGTCTGTTCCTGTCGTGTGGGACCATCCCAGTTGCGGGGAGCCGAGGTTCTTTTTTGCTCAGTGTCAAGCTGAAGGAGTATAAATTCTGCTTTTGAAATGACTGTTGGAGAGGTTTTACTTTGCTGCTCTGCCAGCATCCTTTACAAAGGCTACAGTGTTTTGAGTACAAAATAGTATTTCTTACCACTTAACAGGATGCTCTTGGATTCTCTTTCCAGCTCAGCAGGGCTCTAACACGGTGCCAGACCTTTATTTTGTGGGTATCCGGTCTGTACTCCCAGTTCCAGCATTACTGTCAGCCCCAGCGAGGGGTGGCTGGCCCACGGGGGTGGGCAGCCAGGGCAGAGCGTGCTAACAAGCCCAGCAGAGCAAGACACTTGCCAGCCAGGGCCCCGTCTTGCAGAACCCAAGCAGGGCAGGTCTGGAGACAGGAATGAGATTCAGGGAAGAGTAGAGATCACACAGGGTTCAGTGAAAAGGTCAGACTAGTTTGTGGTGAGGAGGCAGGGCTGAGGTGAAGCTGGGAGCACAAGTCAGCAAGTCATGGTCAAGGTAGGCCCAGAGGCAGTAACCCTGGTCAGGCAGAGTCCAGTGATCACCAGGCAGAGTGACAGTGATGAGGCAGTTCCCAGGGCAAACTGAGTTAGTCTGGTTTGGAGTCAGTGGGGTACATGGCCAGGCACAGGCAGCCGCAGCATGGCTTGGGTGAGGGTCAAGCATGACAACCTCAGCTCCACAGCCATTCCTGCACAAAGGGTAGGACAGCCACCGAGTCTTCTTCCAGCTTTCTCTTGAAAAGCTCTTCAAGGCTGGCTAAGACGTCTCAGAGCTGGCCTCTGGTACACAAAGCTGGACTAGAGTGCGTTGCAGTCCTGGCAGCCACTGGGAGGTCTGATGTGTGTGTCCAATATGATGGTGATTAGAAAATACACTCTTTTTACTAATGTTTAACCAAGTAAGAACGTTCCTGATACACCTCCAAAGACAATCTACTAGGATATCTTCTGTAGCACATGAAATGGGCAAGAACTGTTAAAAAGTTTAAAACAGCAGTATAAGACAAATATATTCCTTCTTGTCCCTCCTGTTTATCCACAGATCAGTGACATTTAATCTCTGCTCTGTATGGTCTCAGAAGCTGACTGTACCATGTCAGCTAATGACAAGGCAGACATGAAACTGTTTCAGAGACTGCTCTTTTCTTTCAAGTACCCATAGTCAGGTTAGCTTATTCCTGATACAGAGCAAATCTAAAGGAAATATTTTAAAGATCTTCAGGCCCCTGGATGTGCTTTTATCAGCAAAGGGGTATCTTTTCTTGTTATAGAAAATAACCATCCATAGATGACCCCCCCCCACTTCTGCTGTGGGGAAGGCAGTAGGTAGGGAATGGTGGGAGGCAAGCCAGGTGGACTCTGTGGGGTGGCTCTGTTAATGACTTTCCTGACACATGGAGGTCAAGTCAACCCGTGAAAGCTCCTCCCCTCTCCTTATTTACACTCCACATACCAACAAAAAAGTTTCTGTAAACCATTAACAAGACCTCAAATACTGAATTTACCAGATCTGGCACAGCTGCTGACCTTAGGATTAGCACAAGTGACATCATGCATTCATGTGGCCTAAAACAAAATACCAGAGGAATAAATGAAGGCTCCCTATATCTTCATTTTTTAGGCCAAGCCCTCCAAGTCCAACAGCGTAGTATTAAATTTTGTGGAGCTCTGCAGGAAGATTTTTCAAGCAAGTGCCTTGTGGGCATTTAGAGCATAGCCAGTTCAGCAAGCTGACCGTGATGCCTTGCTCTGCTTATGGACCAGCCGCTCCTCCCGTGCTGTTCCTTCTGCACACTAGCATTGGGAAGGGCTTCCCACTTCTATGGCTGGGAAGCATGGGGTGGTTGTTTCCCTGCTGGAGTAGGCTTATCTGCCCCAAAGGGCTTATGCTCTCAGCTCTGCTGCCTGAAGACTTTTGAGGTCCTGGGCATGCTTCAGGAGGCAGAATTTCAGAGGTGGAGTGAGATCTCTTCTGGCACTTGCTGACAAGCTGACTTGCCTCCAGGATATAACAGAATAGATACTTAGTGTCATGTTTTTGTGGACTTCATCACTGGAATGAAGGCAGTGTTTTATGTATGGCCTGTGCAAAGCTTTCTGTACATAATGGGGACATTCGGCAAGGACTCTGCAGGTAACTGCTGGGGCATTTTGCTGCCTCAAAGTTTCTTTGGCATTCACCCCGGCTAAAGGCACCAGCCGCTATTAAGGCTTGTTTTTTTTTCCCTTATTTTCTCTGCTTTTTTTTAATCTGCAATTAAGTAATTACCTTAATGAGAGATTTCCAGTTATTCTGATTATATCTTGGAACAATGTTGAACTTGTGTGATGAGCAGGCTTTGGGATCTCTTTCCTGTAACAGCAGCCCTTCCGTCGTGCAGAAGGGTAACGAGAAGCAGCCAAAAGCAGCACAGAGCAATGACACAGCGCAAAGCAGTTCACTAAAAACACAAGGTCCCTTAAATCAAAACTCTGTGTTCAGTGAAGACCTACAATGGCTGTCTCAGTCATTCTTGTTTACTCGGTTTTATTTATTTATTATCCTGACTAGATTAATGATGCACTGGAAAGGAGTGAAGAGGAAAAAATGGAGGCTATTTCATAGAAAAGAAAACAATTTCAAGATATTTATATAGTACAATTTGCTTTGATACTTAGGTTAATACATACCTGTCAGAAATAAAAGTTGGACTTCTTTTTTTTCCAGAGGCAAAACAGGGCATGAAGAAAACCTATTTTTAGCTGTAAAATTGTTGTCTAGATACTTGTTCCAAGTGATGCATGGTTTGGATGCCAAGTTAAAACATTTTGCTGCATGTGTGTTGTTTTTTTTTAACTGTTCCACTTAAGTACACCCGGAAAGTTTTATTTTGAAATGGTGAGCGTATTCAAGCAATCCTGCCAAATTCCAGGATTATTATGGTTAATACAGAACATTTTGCTGACTTTAATTTGTGAAAACGATGTTTTAGCAGCTTAAGAGTTGTTAAGGGATATGCAGCCTCAATTACTTTCAGAAAAAATTTACAAAATCTGAAAGTGTTAGGACACCCAAGTGATTCATAGAAGTAGTAGTTTATTGCCAAGGATAACGAACCTGGAATGCATATACAGGATAAAGTCTTCCTGACAATGAGATGATACCACCCCAGTACTCCAACTTCTGTTTTATAAGAATCCACTCCTCCATCTTTGCATGTGCAGCTTCCTAGAGGAAAAGGCATTAAGCCCAAAGTTGTGTGGTAGCTGCTTTGAAAACCATGCATAAGAACAGAACCTTGGTTTTACTGAAGTTATCTTGCCGTTAGAAGATGTACATCGTAGGAAGTTGTGACAAGATCTCAAGTGAGGTGAATAAGCCTAGTCTTCTTCCATAAAATGAGCTTCCCAAAGAAGACTTTTAAATGCAGGAGAGGAGGGGGGAGGGAGAAAAAAAAAAAAGAGAAAGAGGTGGAAAACTTAACTTTTAAATACAGAAAAAGCCAAATGACTAGGAAAAACACCATAGAAATGAAAGTGATTCCCACTGTGTCATGGTACCATGAATCAGTCCTTCTGGGCTTGCTTTATGTCAGCTAGTGACCTTGTGTTGTAGGGAACTGGGAACATCCGCCCCCTCCCCACTGCCTCGCCATGTCTTGCTGCGTTTTCCATCCATTCACCCCTGATACCCCATTGCTCCTAGGTCTCTGTGACTCTCCATCTTCCCCCACACCTTGAATCCCCCCGCAGCTACCTGCCCCACTGTGCAGTCCATCTTTCAGCAGCATCCCTGGGAGCAAAAGCAAAAGCAGTGGCGGGAAGCCACCTGCCCAGCCTGGCCCCTTCAGGGAGCCCAACGTGCCTACCCCCGAGAGTCCAAGCCTTGCAGAGGTACATGGTGCAGGTTTTCCCCAACAGCCGCTGAATTACTTAGCGTGCAGCTGCTTGTGGCTTTCCAGCAATTGCTAAATCACAGTTCAGGCCGAGGCAAAACAAAGCTGCCCTTGACTTAAGGAATAACAGGCTGCAGCCTTAATTATTCTTGAACTTAAAGGCCTACTGTTAGCACTAGACAATCAAAGAGAAAAACACTTTAATACTACGTGGGATATGTGTTTGCTGGTAACTGGCACTTTATAAAGCTGCTATTTCTTCATCTGAGCAAGCTACCCTACTTTTTGTATAATTTCACACTGCTGCTCTGGAGACAATAAATGAGGGAGGAAAATTTGTAATTCTGAGCACAGGATTAGGAGAAGTTTTCCTCATTGGTTCAGAGCAACTCCGACAGCCTTTCTCAGTAGCCACCCTCTCCGTGGTGTTTCAGCACGTCTGAAAGTCAGTGTGATACAGAAACTTGCTAGTGTGGAGAAAGGAGAAATGTGCCATGTGCTAAATGGCTGCTCGAGTGACTTCTCCGAGCGTCTCACCAGACCAGGCAGAAGCAGCTTGAATGGCTGTCAGGACTGTGGCTTGATGGTTTGCAACAAAAAGCTGACACTGACATTATGTTTTAAATATTTTGTACTTCTTCACAGGCTGAGTAAGGTGAATTTGTCAAATATGTACCCAGCAGATAATAGGTATAAATACTTCAAGTTGCATATCTTTTTAGTTTGGCTGGGTTTTTTTTCCCCTAGTACTTTACAGTTTGCCTTGTGAGCAAAGTGACTGTTAGTACCTCCAATTTGTCTGCATATTTTCAAATGGTTAGTTTGGCAGTGTTCTTTCAACTTTAGAAATCCTTAAATAAGTGGAGAAAAATATTACCTATTGCTAACTAATTTCATATTTGAAAAGACTTTACAAAAAAAAAAAAGGAAGTCCTTTAATCCTAAGTTATTTCCCCTATCCTCCTCCTTGCTGATACCCTCCACCCCCCAAATATTTGGAAAACAGAACTTAAAAGAAAATGCTTAAAAGCTTCATTCAAATTCTGACACATGCTACTATTTAAATGCTATTGCATATACAAAAATTAAAGCATTGGTAAAATACTGAAGCAAAAATTGAATATTCACCACAGTATTAATTTTAAGCATCTGTTTTTAAAACTATGCTCTACACCTGGACTCCCTGCATGTTTTCTTTGTTCCTGTTCTCACTTACAGACTGTGTCTAGATCCTGACAGTAACTGAACCATTTGATCAGTTTAATCTATATTTAAAAAAGAAATTGTGTAGCTATTCAAACTAATAAGTGATTCAGTGCCCTGTTCTGGGTGGATGTTTAAAGAAAACACTTAACATTTATTTTTCTTAGCTCTTAACAAAATATTTTGTGATTCCCATCAGTGGTGTTTAAACAAGGGCTGCATAGGTTGCCATTACCTCTTATGACAGCAGGAGACCAAGCAAAAGGCAGAATTGCATGGGCTTGATTTTCTAGAAAAAGAAGATTCAGCTGAACTCTATAATAACAGAAGAATGGGCAAAGAAAGAGGAACAAGGTCAAGTAGAAAATGATAAGAAAAGTGTGTCTAAAATTTTATCTTTGAAATTTCCAGAAATGTTTTACTTTGCTTTGCCAAAGTAAGGCATTGTGTGTGTAAAATCTTGAACAAGAGAGAGTCTACTATAAAAACAGAGTAAAAATCAATGGCCTCTTTTTACATTCAGTTTAGAGTGCCTTGCTGAAGATAAGATAATGCAAGGTACATACACAACAGGAACAAGAGAAAGGGTTTCTTGAGTTGAAGAGAAATCCCATATAGCTATATAGTTGAAATGAGTCTAGAATTATGTTGAAAAGTTGTGTGGTTTTTTAACAGCTATTTTATATTGTGAATTAACAATTAATTATACATTTTATGCTACATCTAGGTCTTTTGAAGTGGCCAAATAGAAACTAAGGTGCCAGTCTACTCTCTGAAGATATCAACTATATTTTAAAAATTTGAGCTCGGATTTGGTGATTTCTGATGCTAGACCAGGAAAAAATGGGATACATAAAAAATATACTGAAGAAATTAACCTTTGCCCTACTGTGTGTATCAGCTTTGAAGCCCTTGGGCTTTGAACTTAATACTTCAGATTTCTAGGCCACTGCTACCCAATTTTCTCTCCTTGTCCTGTTTTACTAACAAAGCAGGTCTTTTGTTTTTCAAAAATGGCCACTTTGTCTTCTAAGGTGACAGCATCCTGTGGGAGAGATTAAAGTCCATTGGTAAATAGTTCTCAAATTGGAATGTTTGCACTTCAGTGACTGAATTTGGAAAGGTGCAACAAACATTGGATGCTGCTCTTATTTGAACAGATCTTATCCATGACAGTATCTCTCGAATGCTCATTGTTAGCCCTGTATTAGGTTGCAGACTCACATGAGATTCTAACGTATTGAAGTCCAGTGTGGAAATTAAAGCAAAAGTGAAGGCATAGTGCAATTTGAAGGAGAGAAAAAATGTTTCTCCAAGTATTTGAATGATGAGCTTGAAGCGTTTAAATTTGCTGCTGTTTTTGCAACACTTTTTACCTTCACTTTCTTTTACCCTCTTTAACTTGCTGATGAGGAAGAATTTTGCATTTAAGTGGGAAACTGTGGACATGTGATAAAGCTGTTCCTTGTTTTGTGCTTTAGTGACTGAGCCTATATGTAGTATTATTGGTCTTTTCATCAAGAGGAGGTCACATGTGATATCCACAGTACACGAAGTCTAGTCTATACTAGACACATAGTAGGGCCAGAGCTTTTCAAAAGCACTGTGAACATGCAATAGGTCCAAAGTAGACTTTTTTGAGCAACCAGCTGCTGTAACCATCCAGGAAATCAGTTAGATTCATCGTTGTACAGTGAGACTCTGAACCGTCTTTGAGATGAGAAGACATCAGTGCTCATAGACATGGAGAAAACAAAAAGATGCCCATTAAAAGTAACTAATTTGTGAGTGTTTTGGCACCACGTGACAGCAGTAGGACTTGCCATTTTAATTCCAGTTTTATTCCGTGTCAGTAGAGGTTCAGACTGATTCTTATGCATATAATTTGCAGTGTTTCATCTTTATGAAGAATGAATATATTTATTTTTTATCAGCTTGGCTTGTGTTTCACCATACCTGCGTGAGATTACCACTTCATCTTGTTGTATATGTCAATATGCCTTTTTTTTTGCAGCAGGATCAGAATTTACATATGCAGAAAAAGAAAAGCACGAACATTAAAACTGAAAAAGAGAAGAGGAAAAAAAATATTTTTTCAATAAAGAGATAAGCAGGCTAAGTTGCAAGGAAAGGATGATAGAAATTGCTCAGCTTTTAAAGAATTCTCATTTTTAAAATATTTCTAATTTAATTATTTTTAAAAATGTATTGTCCCTTCAAGTTTGTATAAATATTAATCTATTTAATTTTACTAGTAGTAATTGTCATCAATTTTGATACCTGGTCCATCTCATCACTTAGTTGAAACCAGATGATTTTAAAGGTCCCTTCCAGCCCAAACCGTTCTATGATTCTATGACATTAGGAAAATATCTTTGACTGAATAGCAGCTTGATAAATGACACGGGATGCAATTATGCATTGTGTAGGTTATGGTTATTGCTTGTAGTAATTTTTCTGACTTGAGAGAAAAAAAAGAGTTTATTAAAAATGTCTAGTTCAAAAGAACAAATGTTGGGATAGTAGCAGATGCCTGTATTTGGTGTTTGAATAGCTGTGATATTTCTTGAGGACTACTCCAAATACATGTTGGGAGCCAGCAGGAGAAAAACTGAGAATGGCTACAGTGTAACAACAGAAAACAAAAAATAATCTTCCTATGGTTGTCTGTTTCAGCATGACAGTGGTGTGACAGAATGAGTTTGAATAACTTCCAGTCATACAACTTGAGGTGCTTCCACAAAGAGGTAAAAGAAATAGAAATGAGTATGTAGGGAGAATGCCTTTAGTTTCGACAGACTTCTTTCTTTAAAGATTAACTGCTGTTCATTTTATTTTTACAACCGGTGATTGACAAGTAACAGTTCAGAAATGTAGATGCAATAAAAGGACTTGAATTTTAATCCTTTTTGTAATTTAGGAGAGAAACGGTAAGGTCTTGATTCAATATAAGAGCTTAAATCATTTGTTTCAAGTTAAGTGTATCTTTGACTGTTATTTCTGCACTGGAATTTTCCGGGTTTAACCCTGCAGTTACAATCAAACAAAAGTTGAAACTCTTCCAATCGTCACTTTCGAGGCTACAGCTGACAAGTCATAATTGTGGTCTTCAACCCACATGCCTTGAGGGGAATAGCCAATTTATTTGCCAGCAGTGACTTCCAGAACTGTCATGGATTTAAGAATGAAGATTTTTAAATCCATTTTTTGAGATAATTAACTTGTTCAAGAGCACTTTTTGACTGTAGGCTCTCAAGAGAGGGGAACTGTAAAGTGTGAGTGTGGATCTAAATGGGAGCAGTGGGTTTGTATTGAGGAGAAGAAGGACAACCTTACATTTCTGAGAAATTAGCTGTAGTAAATTTCATGCATGACTGTTTGACTTCAGTTTGTCATTATTCTCTGTACACAGAGGTTCCACTACCATGAGCAGTATTTAGGTTTTGTGATGTTATTTACTGTGTAGTCCCATTTTGTGGTTTTGCTGGCTTGTAAATGTCTTTAATAGTGGACATTACAAAACTCAGTCATGTTTCAGCAGGCACTCTGTCTGTCAGGGTAACAAATTAGCCACTGGAAATTGCATGGAATTCTGTGGATTTCACTGAAGTTATAGCTGTGCCTGACAGCAGTGAATTTGGAACACTGTTCCAAAACACTGAAATACGGCCACTAAATGTGTTGATGACCATTGAGTCTATAGCCTTCAAGTAAATCCTTCAGAAGGGAGTTATCTTGAGCTCCTTAGGAGTCCTATCCTGGATCAGTTAATCAAAACTTCATCACTGATGTGTGTGTGCTCAGCATGAAGTCCCAGACTGGCAGGATTTTTATTTGAAAAACACACCTTGCAGCATAATAAACATGTTCCTTTTGAGGCTCTGAAGGACAACCCACTAGTAACATACAATATTAGTTATCCGGTGTGGACCCTTCAGCTATCTCAAATTTTTAGTCACTGTAAAGAGCACCTGAGGAAAGTGGTTGAAGCTGTTTATTATTCTGTAATGTCATTAATGTTGATTTTCTGTTGTTTTGTCAGTGTCTCAGTAAAGATTTTGCTTGCCTTCTGCAGGACCTAAATGACGTAGTGAACATGACGTAAGTCAACAGCAGATACCTATTTTGTATCTCAGTTGAAATTCTGAAATACTGAAATATTATATCAGAGAATAGAGAAAGATACTGTGACAAGAAAAATGATGAAATTGCTCAAGGAATTTTAAATTCTTGGAAACTTCAATTGATGTTCATGACTCCTGTTTGTCTGAGAGAAAGAGAGTTGTCTTCCACACATCTGCTATCGAGCGCGCCAAACAAACTGTCTCAATCAAGACAACTGTTAAGAACTGCTTGGGAAACTTCATTGCTACCAGCTTTTTTAATGGTTCCAGAATATGTATCATTCCTTTCTCCATAAGTGATTTTCATATTTCTAACTGCTTGTGTTTACTGAAAATTGTTCCTTGTTTTCTAGTAAAATTCTAGTTTGTACACAGATGCTGTGCTGCAGGGCACACAGTTAAATATCAGAATATACACTGGTTGATTTATTCCTTCAATTAAAGTCAGAATTGTATGCCACTCTAAAAATTTTATTTAGTAGCAGTTCCTACTTTCCCAAATGTCAACTTTTATCCTGTTCCGTCAATGTGTTTAGGTAGTGCTTGTGTACAATACTTGCAGTTGAATGCAAAACAATGTGCTACTGCAGTCTTAAGGTTGGTTATCTAAAACCTGCTTAAAAACTAAAAACTGTTGAAGAACGATACTAATGCGTTGTTTCACCACCTGCAGACTTACTAGTGCTCCATAGAGGTCAAAGGGAAGAAACTGAATTAATTAAAAAAGCTCCTTGAGTGTAGCAACCAATGCTATTTAAACCTACAACTAAGGGGTGGAGGTAGAGGCTTCAGCAGTACTGTTCTGGTTGCTTCAGAAAGAAGACAACCTTTCTCACTATCCTTAAGGGCTGTTGGGACACCAGAGCTATGCGTAGTTGTTTTGTCTTTCAAGTCAGATAATCAGCCATGAATGGCTACATCTATACGTATCCTATGTAGAGGTGCTGGAGCGGATCCAGAGAAGGGCAACAAAGCTGGTGAGAGGTCTGGGAAACATGTCTTATGGGGAAAGCCTGAGAGACCTGGGGTTGTTTACACTTGAGAAGAGGAGGCTGAGAGGAGACCTCATCTACCTAAAAGGAGGCTGTGGTGAGGCTGGTGTTGGTCTCTTCTCCCAAGTAACTAACGACAGGACAAAGCTAAAGGCCTCAAGTTGCACCAGGGGAGGTTTAGATTAGATGTTAGGAAAAAATTATTTACTGAAATAGTAACTAGGCATTGGAACAGGCTGCCCAGGGAAGTGGTGGAGTCACCATCCCTAGAGGTGTTAAAAAAACGAGTTGACGTAGCACTTCAGGACATGGTCTAGTGGTCAGGGGGATGTTGGGATGAAGGTTGGACTTGATCCTGGGGATCTTTTCCAACCTGACTGATTCTAAATTTTACTAAAAGCTCAAGATATTGACAGCAAACATTGAGACTTCTGTGACTGCATTTTATAAATAGTCCAAATGTTGCACTGAAATATTTGCACCAAAATAAATAGCTGTTATTGCTGCAGTGACTCAGATGAAGTTTACACAGTCCTTAGTGCATTGTGAAGAGTTTACCTTACAGATAAGAATTTCTGATACATACAGTAATGTGTGCTATAGTGTGAGCATTGCCTGTCCTCTTTATTTAACATCAGTGTGGAGGGATGAAAAAGCTAGCAATAGAAAAAGTTTTCAACTTCAATAAATTAAAAAAAATTAAGTGCATTGGTGATAAAAAAACAACCAAGAATAGGTCAGCTAGCGGGAGAAATGTCTGAAGGGTGGGGAGAGCTCAGTGTAGGACTGGAGAAAATGCTTAAAGCATCTGGTTTTGCTTCACGTGTTTTGCAACTTAGAATGAACTTTGTGGTTTAACCTGGGTTTTGCAATTCCAAGTCTGTAGTTCAGTGCGGGCTGGGGAGAGTACCTGGCTTTTTTCCTCCTTTCTTTCTTTTCTCTGCAGGGTGAGGGGTGATGTCTTTGGAGGTAATATTTTTCATTACAGCATTAAGATACCTGTCTAATCATTGCTGGCAAGATGTGGAAGGATAGAGACTTAGTTTGTGATTTCATTTTGTGTGGAGCTGGGAGCACTGAGCCAGAGAAATGCTTTTCTCAGTTATCCTAAAAGGCAGGAGCACGTTCTCTGCCTCACACAGGCACACGAATGTACCACATACACAGGTTGCATCCACACATGCCTTGTGCCTAAATGAAATGGAAGTGTAGAGCTAACGTAAAAAATATGGGAAGCACAAAGGGAAAAGGATGTGAAATAGAAAAAAGAGTTGTAAAAATATGGGAAAAAAAGATTGTGGCTAGTGTGAAAAGAATTAATATTGGATATACAAAGTACTAGAAGTCTAAGGAAAAAAACTTTTTAAATGAATAAATTAATCTTTTGATTCAGATTTTAAAAGAACTTTTGATAAGGTTATCAATTCCTGTTGGTTTTAAAGAGTAACAGGCCTAATTACTTTAAGCCTCTTTTGAAGCTAGGGAATTTGATGTATCATCTTAGATGCAAATGATTATCTCATGAGAAACTAATTAAAAATAGTTGTACAAATATGAAGTTCTTAATGTAAAATATGGATGCCTGAGAATTCAGATAAAATTGTAATATATTACAAGTAAAATATATATGGTAGGAGGAAAGGATATAAAATAGAAGACAAAGATTTCACTTCTGAGGAAACATCTAGAAAATAAGTAGAAGTCTAAGGAAAAAAATATGTTCTTTGCTAACTAATAATGTTTTTAGCAAACGCTGAATATAGAGCCCAACAAATACATACTTGTTTTTATCCATTCTGATGGACACACATTAATTAGTCTAACTGGATATTACCAAGTTTTCCATTTAGCTAAAGCTTTGTGAAACAGCAGTTTTACTGCTCTAAGTATTGTGTTTAATAGTAGAGTAGGTGACATCGAGGCAAGTTTTATACTGTAATGAAATACTGCATCCTGATGTATGCCTGCGTTTTCAGACACATCTTGTGAAAGTTTCTTAAATTTTACAAGTCACATCCAGCTGTTAGTTTTCATTATCATAGAATAGTTTGGGTTGGAAGGGACCTTTAAAGGTCATCTATACCAGCCCCCCCCTGCAGTGAGCAGGGACATCTGCAACTAGATCAGGTTGCTCTGAGCCCTGTCCAAGCTCACCTTGAATGTTTCCAGGGATGGGGCACCTACCACCTCTCTGTGCAACCTGGGCCAGTGTTTCACCACCCTCATTGAAAAAAAAACCCTCTTCCTTGTATCTAGTCTACATCTCCCCTCTTTTAGTTTAAAGCCATTACCTCTTGTCGTATCACATCAGGCCCTGCTAAAATGTCTGTCTCTATCTTCTTTATGAGCCTCTTAACTTACTGAGAGGTTGCAGTAAGGTCTCCCTAGAGCCTTCTCTTCTCCAGGCTGAACAACCTAAACTCTCTCAGCCTTTCTTTATAGAAGAGGGGTTCCAGCCCACTAATAACTTCTGTGGCCCTCCTCTGGATCTGCTTTAACAGGTCCGTATCCTTCCTATGCTGAGGACTCCAGAGCTGGACACAATACGTCATGTGATGTCTCACCAGAGGGGAGTAGAGGGACAGAATCACTTCCCTCAACCTGCTGGCCATGCTTCTTTTTGACACTGCCCAGGATGCGATTGGCCTTCTGGGCTGTGAGTGCACACTGCTGGCTCATGTCCAGCTTTTTATCTGCCAGTATCCCCAAGTCCTCCTGTGCAGGACTGCTCTGAATCCCATCATCCCCAAGCCTATATTGATACCAGGGGTTCCCCCCACCCAGGAACTTGCACTTGGCCTTGTTGAATTTCATAAGGTTCACATGTGCCCGCTTCTCGAGCTTGGAATGCAAATAAAGCTTGTAATCCTATGACTCAGGAGTTTGCAGGATATGTTAATATACTACATCAAATAATTCATATAACTTTAAATACTGAGTAGTTACTCACCTGTGTCAACTGGTGCCATACAAGTACTTGGTCTTTATTGAAGAAATATATCCCCAGAATATATGTAGTAAGCCTAGAGGAAGTGAATGTTTGCAGCAATAATTTGTATTTGTCGATGCAGCATCTGCAAAGAAGTCAAGACATTGAACCGTCATTAAAAATGCAAATGAATTCTTATCTGTTCCAAACACTTGATAGTGGATGAGCTGTGATAAGACTGGCTCTTTGCTACACAGGGTGTAAATCTGCAAGCTGTGTCAATGTGAGATGGTTATTGTAGGATCATTTAGGCTGATGCAAGCGGTAATGCAATTCCCCAAACCTGGACCTCGATTAAGCTGTGTACTCTCTCTCATCAGAACTGTGTAGGTCTTTCACATATTGCTAAACATAATTTCATTCACTGAAATTATTTCTGAGGTGGGTGTTATCCCAAGGTCAATTGATGTCTAATAAGCAGTAGAAGCATCTCACATGATGCAAGAGGATGTGTAAGTAGTAAAGGGTGAAGTTGCTACTCGAGAATTTTGTAAGAAAAATGGTCTATTAGAAATTGAAATGGAAGTGGTTTTTAAAGACAGCTGTTTCATTATAAGTTTATTATAGGTTCACTATAGGTAATTATATATATGCCTTTTACAGCTTTAGAAAAAAAGTGAAGATTTATGTGATTACAATACCTATTAAAGACATGCAAGATGTAATAGCTCCTGGCACAGCAGCAGGTGATATAAATGAGGATCTATTGTGAGACCTTCCCTCTGCATAGGTTAGTGCCAAATAATGTTACTAATACAGCTTTAGTTGCAGCTAGGAAAGCATTCCAGTCTGTTGACTCTTTTAACCACTTCTTCTCAGTACTTCAGAATTTTATTTCTCCATTGGTTTTGTGGTCAGTCTGGTGATAGAGCTGACTTGTCAAACAGCCTTAGTTCAACTACTCCTTCTGGACTAATTGTGTAAATCTGTTATCGGCCTCGTTTTGAATTGCATATTGGTTTAGGTCTCATCTTTCACCTAGTATTGCCTTGATGGAACAATCTTTTTAAAAAGTGATAGCTTCAGATTCTTCAAGTAGGTCCTTAGCTTCTTCTTGGACAGCCTCTTGCTATGGGTTTGTACCTGAAGTGACCAGCTCACTTTCCAGTTCCTCAGCAAAAACAACTGCTCTTGGTGCTAGCTTGACTCCCAATTTACATTTAAGAATGTGAGCCTGCATTGGACTTACAGAGATAAGTTATAAGTATTTATATACTGATATATATACAGAGATAAGATATAAGTCTTAGATAAACACGGGTTTTAAGAAGCAGGCTGTGATTTTGTCAAGATCAACCTGTTCATGTGATTGTGATGTGTCTTTTAGTAAACCTCTTTCCTTCTAGTAAATGAAAAGGTCACCTCCATGTGATGCTTTGCGGTCTTCCTGGATAGTCAGAGGGCTCTCAGCAATGCTCTGGGCAGTCTATTCATCTGAGAAACAGCTGTTTTCTGTAGAGAGTGTAGCAGTAAGTTGAGGTAAACCATATTGGTTGAAAATACATCTCTGTTAACTAATCTAAATGCCTTTCTGCTCTCCAGGAAGGTGGGGCAGGGAAGAGAAAGTAGTCCATTAGCAATTTTCACCCTAATTGAGCAGTGCTCCTTCTTGATTCCAGAGTATCGGATCAGCTGAATGTACTTGTTGCACAGACATTCACGGACAGTACGTTTGTCAAAAAACAGCCAGCTTGGAAAACAGTCAGTCTGCTGGCTCAAATCAGTCTAAGGTCTCAGCTGTGTTTGCCCAAGCCTGGCAGTTCCTGGTCCACCCAAGGAATGGGCAGTTAAAGTCCTGGATGTGCACACAGACAGAGCCCCTATAGCCAGCCACAGTGCAATCAGGATTTCCTTTTTGATTCGCAGTCGTAATTTAAGCTCTATAGATGTGGACAGATACATTTTCCTGAAAATGCACATCCTACATTAGCACTGTCGGGAAGTAGGATAAGACAACTGCAGAGCAAAACCCCTGAAAATGCGTAGATACATTAAAGCCATTGCCACATCCATGGCAAATGCTCCTCTCTGTCCTGGAGGATGGAGGGACATGTTGTAGTACAATGAGCCTCATTCACGTTCCTGAAAATGCTTTCAGTTCCCTCATATGTTCTTCTGTGGCTTCCAGTTAACAACCTTGCCTGAGAAAGGCTCAGATCTCTTTTCAAATGAGGCCCTAGGAGAAAATATACCGTGGGGCCACTATCAGAGAGGACTGGTACCTAGCCATTAGAAAGTTTACTTTTATCCTTATTGTAGCTGTGGATAACAAGCTCTTAAGCTTAAAGCTCATCCTTAGAGGTGGTGAGCCTGTGGAAACTTTGTCTGTAAAAAGTTCCTGACTGTGGAACATGCCTCCCAGATACTTTAGAAAAGTGAATTGACCTCAAATACTATATTGCAATGAGTTAACACTGGAAATTAAAGAAACTTTCATCTTTTTCTAACAGACTCTTTCATCTTGGAATTTCTAGGAACACATCTTATTTTTCATCTTCATGATAGCTGGAGAGCTGACTTGTGAGAAGTGCAGAGAAGGGGATAGGGATAAAGAGCACAAAATGTACCAATGTCTATTAGCCTTATAATGTTGATCAGAAAGAAAGTGACAAAATTTTCATGGATTTTCCTTTTCTATAGATGTTTCCACACCAACTGATTTCTTTTTAAGGAAACTCTTGTGGTTAACAGACAGTTAGGAAGAACTGATACTGCCTGGCTTCATTTGTGTCATGATGCTAGAGGATGCAGAGACTCCAGAGCCTGCATGTGCACACAGAGTTTACAGAATAGCCAAGAGCCATGTTGAATCTTGGAAGCCATGCTGCATTTCTAAGATAGGACATTTTGTGAATTTAACGTGAGAAATGGGCTGCACTAAGGAAGTTTTCATGAGGATCCCGTTCTCTGTCATCTCTCATATGTGTTCATCATTTCAGTAACTAAGCCATTATTATTACTGGCCACTTCCTGCATGATAAAAAGTACTACTATCTTTAAACCTTTAAACTCAAAACTGTTGACATCTTTATTTGAGAAGAGCAGTATTCCCTCTGAGCTTATACAGGGCAAAACCATCATTAATTGAACTTTGTACATTGTGCAAGGCAGTCTTAATTTAAGTACAAGAGGAGAAAACCATGAGTGTGTATTAGCAAAGAGCAGTGAGGTAGTACCTGCTATGAATAAAACAGTGGTAAAAGAGATACTCCATTTTATTCTCCCAGGCAGCAGTTCTGATGTCAACCCATATATTTTGATGTTTCTCCTATATAAATAAATGTGATTATGTAGTTTCTGAAAATGTCCCTTGAATTAGGGGCTATTTCCATTTTTCTAAATAAAAATAGGAAATAATATCAGTGTGATTCCTAAGAAAATCCCCAACAGTAACACATTGCAGAAAAATGAGATTCAGTGAAAGCATTAAGTAATGCCAACTAGCAAGCATTCCCGTATTGCAGTCTGGGAAGCCTTTAGGGATGGTACTGAAAAAAATCAGCAGTATTAAATTACAGGTGAATGTTGCATGACCCTTTGGCACACTGTCCCACCCATAAAATGGCCTCCATGAGTGAAGCTTTGAGAAACCTTTTCTGAAGCATTCTAGGGCACTTTTTTCAGTATTGCTTCTATTGGTTTTCTGGGAAGTAGAGCCCGTTGTCAGAAGCACGTCTTCAGAGCATTATATATTTCCACCTGTTGATTTTCTGGACTGCTGGTGTTGGAATGTTTTCTTTCTAGTGTCTCAGTGACAAGAAAGATGTCTTTGGAGAATCATCATTATTTAGGAGCTATCTATCAAACATCATATGGGTGGTGAGCAACTGGGCAAATTCTACTGTCTGGCATATTTTGTAAAGGAAGGGACTGAGCAATAGGACACTGATAATTCCATATGATTGCCATCAGTCGCAATACTGACAGTATGTCGCCACACTGAGAGAGTAGAGGTGTCTCATCAAAAAGTAAGTAGAAAACTTAGTTCCAGGTTATTGTTGGCTCCATCAGACAAATTACCAGGGTTAGATATTTTATCTAAAGTAGTGCAAGGCAAAAGCATTGTCAGAGACTGGTACTATTATAAAAATTCATAGTTAGATAGATTATATACTTATGGAATGTCAAAAGTACATAAAGCACTGTAATAATTACCATTCTTGTTAATATGGTGTCCGTCTGCAGAAATGTGATTAATTTATGACCCAAATGTTATTGAAATTAATGAACATAATGCTTTAGAAAGCTACAGAAGTAACTGTCATACAGAAATCATGCTTTATAGCTCGGAGAGTGTCCTCAAATGTTTTGATGGTCATCAACTTCCTAGGGTTAGTACAAGATGCTTGCTTTTGATGCTGTGCCACCAATACCATGTTATGTGCAAGTTTTCCTTCTGCCTGCTTGATATCACAAAATGGTTGAGATTGAAAGGGACCTCCCAAGTAGGGCCACCTAAAGCCATTTGCCCATAACCATGTCCAGACAGCTCTCGAATATCTCCAAGGATGGAGACTCCACAATATCTCTGTGCACCCTACATCAGTGCTCGGTCACTCTCACAGTAAAAAAGTGCTTCCTGATGTTCATACAGCACCTCCTGTGTTTCAGTCAGTGCCCATTGGCTCTTGTTCTGTCCCTGGGCACCACTGAAGAGCCTGGCTCCATTTTCTTTGCACCCTACCTTCAGGTGTTTCAGTCAGTGCCCATTGGCTCTTGTTCTGTCCCTGGGCACCACTGAAGAGCCTGGCTCCATTTTCTTTGCACCCTACCTTCAGGTGCTTGTATACATTACTAAGATTCCTGCTGAGCCTTCCCTTTTCCAGGTTGAACAGTTACAGCTCTTATATCTGGTGACTTCCTAACTACAAGGCTGTGCCCTTTGGGTGCCACTTGTTAACTTGAAACACTAATGTGCAAGGCAAATAGTGCTTAAATTATATAGTAAAATATTTCAACAAGCGTATATTACCTTAAAAAGCATTACTCATGGTTTCTTTTTAAATTATTTTAAACAGTTGTCCTAGCCATCATTAATTATTAGAGTAGAAAAGCTGATTATCCATTCTTGATGGTCACGTAGAAGTAAAATTTGTACATAACATAAAATACATCTTCCACAGCTTAGCTGTTGCTCTTGCCAGTTTTGTGACTAGTCAATATAATCTGATCAAGGACCACTTACCATTTTTATTAATGAACATCTGGCTCAACAATATTTGGAAAGTAGGTTCAGAATGGGAATGGTATATTCCAGTGGTTCTTGAATCCATTGCAGCTTCCCAGGTTTTAAATCATTAAGCACACTTTGGACTTGAGGATCCTTTGTTATTTTGGATATATCAGGTCAAAACCTCAGCTGAGTAGGTCGGTGTATCCATGCAGCCTTAAGTAGGAGTTTCTTTGTGAAAAGGTAATCTTTGCTTACATCTGCATAGATAAAAAATTCTGGGATCTTGAAAGAGAAAAGATAAATTATTGACTTTGTGCACAAATTGAATTGCTTGATCGCATCAATGTAGATATATAATGCAGGATTTCCTGATGCCGAGATAAAGGGTTTTAATCAGTTAGGTCTGGGCAGTGTACTGAAGTTTTCGTTCTGTTTCCATGCAGCCCGATACCAGAGCATTTCTCTTCTCCTGTCGTACCTGACATACTAATTGCTAGCTTACTTTTGCAGCTATAGATAGAATGTCTTAGTCTGATCAATGGCAGATTTGAAATTCTGTTAATCGTAGGGTTTTTTTTTACCTTTTGTGTTTTGGCTTCTCTGTTTTCTCCTTTTCTTCCCTTAGTGCAAAGAGGCTCCGGCACCAAGTGCTTATCTGCATCGCATATATCCAAATCTAAAGGCAGCTGAGGAGTCATGAGTTATCCGCACAGAAACAAAGCAGTAGTGAGATGTGACAGAGCTGTATTATAAATTGCAATTCGTTACTTGGGTGTCATGCTACATCAGATAATTGATAATCTGATGCCTCTCCCATCCTGCCCCTGCACCCTGGGTTACAAAGAACTGAGCTGCCAAATAGCTGCTGTAAAAAACCCAGATAAGGGTATTCAGTGGAAAGAATATGTTTCATTGTTACCTTTCCACCCTGTACTCCATTTAATCACTTGCGACAATTGTCCTTTATGTCCTGCAGTTCTTTCCATTTTGCACGCAGGGTCAGTCCTGCATCTGGGATGGAATAAACCCCCAACAGTAGGGGCTGGGGCTGCCTGGATAGGAAGCAGCTCAGGGGACCTGGTGAGACATGACCCAGCAGTGACAGAATGAAAGACAATGGACGCAGACTGCAACATGGGCAATTTTTATTAGATATTAGGACTTGTTTTATTTTCATCACAAGAGCGGTCCGGTTTAGGAGCAAGTGCACAATTTACATGTGGAATCTCTGTCCTGAGAGATGTTGAATCCTCATCTGAACACAACCCTGAGCAGCCTGATCTTATTGGACCTGCTCTGAGCAAAGAGTTGGGCTAAATGATCTCCAGAGGTCTTTCCAAACTTAATTTCTCTGTATTTTCATGATAAGCAAGGGTGAGCTGTGAAGGTAACAGAAAGTAGCTAATGAAGCACCTTGATTTCATTCCATTGTTGAAGCTGGAATAAGGAATGGTATTTTTTTCTTTTGTGTATATAATTTTTTATCTAAATGAAGAAATCAAATGTAAATGAGATACGTTTTTCAGAAAGTGCTTTGGAATTTGGTGACTCACGCTATTTGTATGCCTAATGAATTTGCTCTTGAAAACATTTTAACTAGGTTTTTTAGGACAGACCAGTGACTGACTCAAGTTTTAGATTTACGACTAAGGACATATGAGAGGCCTGAGTTATGGAGAGAAAATACTCAGCACAAGTATTACTATATATACACACAAGTTCTATTTCTTCGGAATGTCTTAAAAAGTGATTCAGACTGGATTATTTTAGGGGTCTCAAAACTTTATATCCAAACATATCTTAGGTGAATAGGGCCACAGCAATAAACATCTGTTTTAAGAATATTAGGAGTGCTAATTTGTAAGAGATACAGTATGCATGTTTCCATTGCACCATAATTTATTATATTTCTTTTGAGGCAGGGCCATGAATACAAGCCTTGTTTGCATATCAGGGGGGTTGAAATCTAAAAGGAAGGAGAAGACAGGGCTCTGATTCTGGCAGTTCATTGGCAAGTTTTGCCTTTTCGATTCTGCCAGAAGGGTGGGACTCAACATCTGTGCAGTATTGATCAAATTGATTTTTATTCCCCTGATGTAACAGAGCAACTATATTGCATATACATTTTGGTATATATAAATAAATCTGTGTGTATCTTTATATAAAATAGAAATGTAAGACACTTATATATTCTCCTGAGTAAAAAAAAACTGAATCCCAGCAGAAATCTTCCCTGCAGGACTCCTAGGCTCTTAGGCTTAGAATTTAACAGATAACATCCTAAATGTCCTCTGAGACTCCAAATGTGTTCTATTTTCAGGAAGTAAAACTACCCCGAAGGCAAGAAGAGAGGGGAAAAACCCACAGCTGTGTAAATGTTTCCTGTATGGCCAATAGGGAGGCACAAGCTTAATCTTTAGGTGTAGCCCCATTAACTATATTCAAAATATTTGAATGTTACCCTTCTGTGTCCAGTAGTTTGGACATTGCTGAACAGTGTCATGTTGTGGCATTCATTTCTGGAGGTTGGGTTGTTTTTTAAGATGTGGCAAATACAGGATCTGTTTACTACAACCAGAACCAACCAAGAGATGGCAGCACTGCTTTTAATATTCTGTGTACACGATCTGCACTAAGTGGTACATCTGTCAATAATACTGTTGAACTTTTCCTTTCATATCTGTACACACTATCAACGTTCGGTGCATAGACCTGTCTGAACACAGCACCTATTAAAATTAGCAGCCTTGCTGCTAATGGAAATCATCTTTTACCACTGCAGATTTGCATAATGCTGTATCATCCCTGCAGCAGGAAAAAGCCTAGCAGACATAGGAACTCCAAGGAATATTGAAGTGCAACAGGGCTGCTTCGCTCAATGTGACTGAGCAATCTCACTTCATCCTTAGCTTTGCTGCCCTGCAATTATTTCTGTTCTATTTTACTCCAGAAATTTTTTGTCCTTACCCAAAAGGTGTTTTAGAATATAGGACATTGAATTGTCAATGTGTAGTGTTTTCTTTGCCAGTGGTTTTAAATGCCTTCTACCTCTCTGAAATGAACATTAATCACTTCAGTTTAATCCAAAGAAAACCCCAAGGGGACATAGCTGCCAAGGAATTATTAACATTGTCAAGAGATTGTTAGCGTTTTTAGTTATCATCCATAGGCTGTATAAAATCACTGTTTCTTACGCTGTACTGGTCACATTATACCACTATGCTTATACAAAGACTGAAATTTTTAAAATTAATTTTCTTTTCATAGTGTATTTTTAAGCAATTATTTTTAGCAAGTAGTAGACAACTGCAGAGGATGACAGAGTAAAAATAAGGTAATTCAAACTACAAGTGAAGTATATGAATATTAAATGAAAGAGGTTGTGATATACAGTGTGAGCTTTGATATTCCCCTATAAATGTGAGCTTTTTTTGTTTTATATTTAAAGAAGTCAATAACATGTATATGGCTGGAGTGTCAAAATCTCGTATTACAGATTTGATCATATTGAAAAGCTAGGAAATTTAGCTTGACTCTCCTAGAACCAACATCCATTACTAGCAAACTGACTTCCACATCACTTACTGTCATTTTTCAAGAAACAACCAATATACTACTTAATCTCTGAGGTTTCGGGGTTGCAATTTATTTTTCAGCACCTTCACTCTTGCCAATATAGCCTACAAGAAACTTCTCATTCTGAGTGACATTATGAGAATTGCGTATTTGTGTACACCTAAACATTCAGAAAAAAAGGTGAAAGTTCATGGGCCTGAACTTTTGCATTATTTGGCAAAATACCTTGCCATGTCTCTGCTAAGAAATCAGTATTGTCATGAGAAACTATGCCTATTTCGGGCATTAGTGATCTTTCAATACTCACCTAATGTGGTCTTAGAGCAGTGCTGCTGGGTGGAATAGACCATCATTATTTTAAAATAAGCGCTTAGGTTTTTTCTCACACAGACAATGTATAATCCAGACGATTATCCATATTCAGTCATGTTATTTCAGCATTTCTCTTTGCAACTGCTATGGAAGCGGCTGTCACCAGGCAGCTCCTACAGTCACATTTGCCAAACTGCACATTGCAAGTGTTAAACAGTCAGTGGAAACCATTTCTTCAGATGCAGAAACAGTCATGCCAGGAAGCCTTCTGTGCAAAGCTAGGATAGTTAGGAGGTAACGTGCTGGAGTGACAGGGCAGGACCAGAGGCTAGATGGGTGGTGAGAATCCAGCAGAACTGTTTGGGGAGTCTAACCCCAGCCAGTGAAGATGCTGCTGCAGGGACACCTGCAGAGGAGGCTGCTGTTGCCACTCACTTACAGATCTGGGTCTCTGTGTGAGTGCTACCCAAGGTGAAAAAGGCTGAATTGATAAGTTTTGGTTGTTGTTTTAAAAACCTTTTCACTAGCATCTGTGCCTTAGGGCATTACCGATCTTTTCATTGACACAAACTACGAGGGGGTATATTGCTCGTGAGCTTCTTGTTTCAGGCTTAATGCACTGATGATAGCAAAAAGGCAGTGGATTAGGGCTGATATCAGAAGTTGCTGGATCAAGCAGGTCAGGAGGGGGCACCGGGGTAGCCTCAGAACCAGGCACCTCCCTGGGGATGGGGCCAGGCAGGGCCATGGGCCCACAGGTGGGCCTGGCTCAGCAGCGTCCATGGCCGGGCAGGACAGGGCTGTGGGGAGCTGGAGACTGGCCTGGCTGCAGCATTGCTGGGACAGGAGCTGACAGCCCTGGGGAGCTGGCATGAGGTCCTGGGCCATGGGCAGGTGTGGGGAGCCCCAAGGGCTGGGCAGGAACAGCAAGGCCTCTGGTCGTCCTGACATGTCTGAGCATCTCATAAACTGACCAACCATGATGACAGAAGACTTCATTAGCAGCTTCTATTTGCAAAAATACCCTCAAACAAATAGCTGTTACAGGCATTACAATACAATGTTTGTACAAGTTAGATATATTTTCAAAAACTGAAGCAGAAAATGAAACAAAAAACTTTGTTATGCAATAAATATTGATAAGTGGGAAGGGTCACCGTGGCTTAACACTACTGTAGATATGTGTGGACAGTCCAGTGGAGTAGAGTCACAGGGAGGACAGTATAGAGGCCAGCTGAAATGAGCGACTCTTGTTTCCTTATTGACTGCCATCTGAGTTTTCGGCATTCATAAAGGCTAAAATTTGCAAAAAACAATAGTTTATAATGGGCCTGAAGATGTGCTGTCTTTTCCTTCAGTTTCCTCTTGATGTTTCACTTCCCTCTTTTGTGAGTGGGAGGATGTTGTCATTAATGAAGGTAGAAGCCTCAGGAGAATCTGAACCTTTTGAAGGACTTTACAGTACAACACAGCTTTACAGATGAAGACAAGTGGGAAAACACTGGAAGGTGTTTACCTAAACGATGCTTAACAGGGCTGCCTACAGGCCAGGGACAGAGACATTAGTTGTGTTAATACCTGCATTTGAAATGTAGTCAGACCATACAGTAACAAGAGCTTTGTGACAGCAATACTGGATTTTAAATTCCCCATGAAGCCTGAAAGCTTTTCAGAGCTTCACTAACTTGAAAGTGGCATCTCAGTTTCTCCATAACCTTCGGAGTTCAAAGGATTCCACTATGAATAATACAGGTCTTGACAGAAACCAAATCAGAGAAAATGATAATAATAGTTAAGGCCTCAGTCATTATGTATTCATGACAGGCTCACCCACTATTGCTAACTAAGCAGAAAATGCAGCCACTTTTAATAAATAAGGATGTATTTGAGCAACTTAATTGGCAAATGACTTGAAACAAAGACTTGAATGCATAAAATTGAACAAATTAAGATCGGTGAAAGGTACAACAAAATAGTTCATGTTCACTGGTAGAAAAACAACTGGTGAAACAAAATCCTGAATAATCCTTAATGAGACTTGAAGTATCTCCAACAAACCAATCAAGTCCTTCACAACAGAAATGGGTAGTCATGCAATAAAGGAATTTAAATATCATTGCAAAAAGTATTCCAAGTGTAACAGTGAAAGTTAACTCCAGAATTTTACTTAGATTTGGATTATTAAGAAAGCATTCCTTTGACAGAAAATCTGCAAATGTAATTGCAGATGAAGAAAAAGAACATTCTAATACGTAAATTCACATTATAAATACTACAGTGTAAAGTTTTTAGGCTAAACTTTTTAGCCTCTTTATAGGTAGTACAATTCAATTTATTTATATGCCTCCACCCACCCAAAAAAACCCCCACAAAACCTACAAAAAAAAAAAATATCTGAGCAAAATATCTACCTTTTTCATTTTCCTTTTTCTACTATGAAGTGATGAAGGAACATCAGGTACAGCATATGAAAAAAATTAGTCTGAAGGAGAGATTTAAAATGAAAACTCTTCAGCCTTATAAAACTTTTGATTTTCCTGAGTATTAGAGAAGTAGTTTGCAAATAAATTACCAAATATTAGTACAATTACAAAAAAGCCCCGCTGTCTTTCCAGGAGTAAACAACAAGCTGAGCTATAGAAGAAAATAACTGTATGTAGCGGCAGTCTAACAGTCTTGAGGAATACAGCTGAAAATACATGCTGTAGATAACCTCTATATGGGGTATGCTTCCAAAGAAAGAATCAATAGATTCAATAGATTTTGTTTGAAAAAGTGTTTCAGATGGCAAAATCTTTCATTAACATGCTTAAGGAAATCTCAGATAAGAAAGAATGAGTCTTATTTAGTCGCTCCAGAATTAGAGCAGGTTGGATTGCCAGCTATTGCTGCTACGGTGATTGAGAAAGCACTGCCTCTGTGATGCTGTTAGTGCCTGGAGGTGTTTTATCTGACACCAGAGAATTTCTTGTGAAGGACACCTATGCATGGGAGACAGAAGGAGAGCTGTGAAAGCTCATCAGCATCCCACTGTGTGAGCTTCCCAAGTAGAATACAATTGAATTTTGGATGCTGAGTGCTCACAACTCACTGTCAGGCTGCACAATTACATCAAGCGGTAGATATTAGGCAAGGTAAAATAACTGTCAGTTATTATGAAGTATTATTTTTAAGTATTGATAACTGTGTGTTTCATATATATGTTTACTGATACATATTTGAGTTTAATTTTTAAATATATGTGGGCATATTGTAGGGGAGGAGATGTGGAAGTGATCTTAGAAGGGAGCAAAAGCAACTAACACAGAAGTAAAGCTAAACAGTTCACTGTTAAGTTCCCTTGGCATTAAGAAAAAAAAAAAAATCAAGGCCTTCAGCTTGCAGACAGCCCTTCAAAATGTGTACAGTCTTGGTGAAATAGAAGTCAAGTCAAGGTGTATTTCACATTCAAAAGACAGGCCCAAGTCCAGATTTCAACAAGTCCTGCATTTTTTAAATGGAAAATGAAATCCTAGCTGTCCAGGAAGTACGCCTTCATCAAAGCAAACATAATAAAACTTCAGCAAAATCGGTAATGCAAACCTTTCATGTACAAGTAAAATAAATTGAATTTGAAATTAATGACCCTTTCTCAGTGGTCTGAACCATAGCATGAAGTTTACGCACAAGAAGAACTGCTATATTCAAATATTAGGCCACACAACAAATCCATGTTGTTTGGTTTCCATCTAAGAAAGCATATTTACCCAGATTATGCGGTCTGCATATAAAAAAAGCTCCTCCTTCAGGCTTTTCTATGGCAATACCAATAACCTCAGGTTTGCAGTTGTCTAAATGGCTACGTTGCTAATTTGTTATTTAGATTCACTGGTTTTCTGTAGCTGGCTTAGCAGGTGACCTCTGATTTAAATTCTCTGGAGCAGGGACCATACATTTATCTGTGCATGAACAGTGGGGATTTGATCTTGGCTGGAGCTGCAGGCTACAACTGCGATGTAAATGTCAAATCATAATAGAGTAAGCTCAGGCAATTTTGCTCAGAAATAAAACTTGCTGCTTTCAAATGTCACTAGGCTAAAGAAACTTCAGCATAAACTAATGCTGAAGTCAGTGGAAAATACATTTACCCACAATGTAGCTTCAATATAATTTATTTAATTGTAAGGCATATTAAAATTTTATTAATCCAGTTACACTGTATTCTTCAGTCTAGCAGAACTATGCCATTTGAGAGGAAAAAGCTTGATGGATGCCTATGGAACTGCCACATTTCCCTTCTGTCTCTTGGGCACTCTTTGCAATTTTTGGCCAGACACAGCCTAAATAAAAATCAATAAATAAATAAATAGAAGTATAAAAAAACATACTAACATCTCTAAGTGTAATATGTGTTAAATCAACCATAGCACACCCTCTCTTTTTAGAGAAGTCAAGTTCTCAAATGTCTTCTACATAATCATTGTGATTTCTGGTTCATCTTCCCTCACTACAAGTTCAGAAAAAGGTATGTCACCTTTATGAGGTACAGTAATAACTTGGAAAGATTTATTTAAAACTCTGTAGAGCTACTTACCCAAATCTCTAATAGCTATGGTGCAATTTAATTACAAAACATAAACCTTACTAGTCCAGTCTCAGTGAGTGAATTGAAAAAAACTCTATGATCTTGCTCACTTTTCTTGCAGGCAGCCTTTCACTCCTGGAGTATGCCTTTTGATTTTTGGCACTTTAATTTATTGCTGTAGTTGGAAGAAGTCACCATCCTCCCTCTTGCAGCCCTAGGGCTTCTTTGCAGAACAAAGTTAAGAACTAGTGTGAATTAATAGAAAATTATATATGATATGAAGCACAGAAGTATATATTTGAGTCGATACATGTGAATCATTTTGTTTTCTGGAGTATGTATACAGTCACTCTCCTCAGTGGTGTTCCATAAATGGTTAATGTTTGAATTTCACAGCAAATAACTACATACAAATTATATACTGCTAATTTGGAATCGCAAAGTCCATTTTTCTAACTTAAATAGTTCCATCTTTAAAGGGAAAGAATGAAGAGAAACATATGAGAAGTAACAAAATCTTACAGAATGTAAAAGAAAAAGCTGTGCCATGGTTTTCTTATCTGTAGGTAGATTGTTGCGTATTTTGAAAAGTTTTGTTATTGACTTCAGTAAAAAAAAGCTAAGCCTCTGGTACTGAGCTGATGCACACTGGGTTCAGGGGCTAATGTCTTATGAAAGATGCATTTAGGGCCCTGGTCTTACACCTGCTTTTTTCTTGATCTTAAAGTGGGTAAAGTTGGTTGGGAGTGCACTTTCTTGGATTCACCAGTAGCAATACTTCCGTAAGCATTGCTGTCACTCACTACATCTAAAAGCTCGAGCCTTTGAAGCGGACAAGCTGGATCCTACAGCAGGACTCAACAGGTGTGTCTGCTGTTACAGTTTGTCCCATACTCCTTTGTGACGAAAGGGAAAATTTAACAGGAGGAAGCACAGCTCTGCCACATTAAAGCTTTTATGTAGTTCTGTCTGCTTATAAAAGCTTATAAAAGGCTTTGTCTTAATAGCTTTCAATTAAATGTGTGGTGTGTGATTTCTTACATCTACTCTGATTCAGCTATGAAACCGTAGGAAGGAGAAAAATTAATCAAATGTAGGTTCTTGGTGTTGTATCTAGCAGTGTTTTCTTGGCATATTTGTCATTGAATATGTCTTACGGAATCATGATAGGCCTGAAAAACACACAGTTGCACCCTCGCATATTACTAAGAAATAGCAGTCAACATCAAGTTATGTAGATCTCAGTTGTGTAATGTAAAAGAGATGTTCATATATAGCCATCACATATAATTCAGCTCCTTCTGTAATAAAAAATGTAGACCACTGTGTAAGAAACTCATCCACAACCAACTAATTTTGCAAAAATCATAGAATCATAGAATGGTTTGGGTTGGAAGGGACCTCAAAGATCATCTAGTTCCAACCCCCCTACCATGGCAGGGACACCTCCCACTACACCAGGTTGCTCAAGGCCCCATCCAGCCTGGCCTTGAACAACTCCAGGGATGGAGCATCCATTCAGCCTGGGCAACCTGTGCCAGTGTCTCACCTCCCTCAGAGTAAAGAACTTTTCTAATTTCCAATACAAATCTACCCTCTTCCAGTTTGAATCCATTAGCCCTTGTCTCATCTGTACAGGCCTGTGTGAAAAGTCCCTCCCCAGCCTTCTTGTAGGCCCTCTTTCAGATACTGGAAGACCACAATAAGGTCTCCCCTGAGCCTTCTCTTTTCCAGGCTGAACAAGCCCAGTTCTCTCAGCCTGTTTTCACAGGAGAGGTGTTCCAGCCCTCTGATCATCTTTGTAGTCCTCCTCTGGACCCTTTCCAACAGGTCCATGTCCTTCTTGTGCTGGGGGCTCCAGAGCTGGACACAGTACTCCAGATGGGGTCTCACAAGAGCTAAGTAGGGGGGCAGAATCACCTCCCTTGACCTACTGGCCACACTTCTTTTGATGCAGCCCAGGATACAGCTGGCAAAAAAAATATACTGTATTCTTTTTTAATTTGAACTCTTAAGCTGTTTTTTCTTCTCATTTGGCTTTCAAAATGACCAAGCAGCTGCCAGGGGTTCTCCTGCATTGCAGTCATCTTCAGTTTCACTGAGGAATGCGGGAAATGCTGACCTGCATAAGGTTGTGTTGGTTCAGTAACTTATGTTTGTGTTTTGGTGTAACAGGAGAGTTCTAAGGGGAGAGTCTGGAATGGAGATGCAATCCAAGGCATCATTGAAGAGTCTTACAGGAGTAACTGATAGGCTGCAGGTTTATTTGTAACACAGTACATCCATGTAAAGATGGAAGCTGTGTCTAGGGCAGACTGAAGATAAATACTGAAATGCTACCATCCATCTAGGGAATGAGCTGGTGAAAGATTTGAGGCCTTAGCTGGATGTGAAGGCCTCTGCATATTTTCCCAAAGCTTTGAAGGTTGCACCTGTAACCAGTTTCCTCTGAGAACTTCCTTTGGCCATCTGACCAAAAGACCTGCCTTGCTGGTGCACGTACTAGTGTGAAGCTGCAACGTATAATGCTGCTTGTCTTGTGCCGTGGTTTCTATTCTCTTACTCCTTTGAAAAAAGGATAGAGAGGGAAAGCAAAACCAAACAAACCTCATATGGCTGGTTTTAGTCTCCTGAAAGGAAACTTCTTGACCCGTATTGCTTTAGGTGATGAATTATCTGATGGTGTGACTTCTGGTTTTTAATTTGACGTAGCTGAATTGGAGCAGTGAGCCTCAGGGAGGCATTGTTGATCTGTTCACTATGGAAATAAAAAGTGCTACTCCCACATAAGATTGGATAATCCATAATCCAATTTACCTTCACTAAGTTCATTGGTGACTGTCTAAAGGACAGTGTTCTTAACTGAGGACACTGGCTTCAAGTCCTGTATCTAGCTACAGGTGTGCATACTACCTGAAAGACTTAGTCTTAGGGTTAGAAGATTGGTAAAAGAAAATTTTAAAAATATAATAATTCAGAGCAAGAAATTTACCTAAAATGAAGATGGAGGAAACAGTAAGTTTACAGAAAGGGGAGAGATGCACAGAAATGCTTTAAGATCATTGAGAGAACTATAAGAACGGAAATAATTAACTAGAATTCAGAAAACCAGTATCATTGCCTCTTTAATAAAACTATCAGGATATCCTGACAGTTTCAATATCCGCTAATTGTTATATAGTGAAAAGAGACATTCTCTACTTCCTATAATTTATGTGCAAACGGTGAAAGAAGCATTTTAAAGCAGCTTTGTAAAAGGGATGTTTTATGTGGGAGATCCTACTGATTGTAGTAGTTGCCAGTACAAATAATACAGTGTTTTGATTTGAGTAAAGTAGTTATTAACCTCAATGAATGTAGTACTAGTAAAGCTGCTTACCAGATGACCTGATGCTTTTGTGGTTACTAGCCACTGCCTCAGTGTATTGTATTCCAGTGTCTCAAATCTGTTTGTAAACTGTATAATAAATGCTCCTTCTATTTTTATTCAATAAGTTATTTGCCATAGATGAAAAGATCACGCATGGACATGCTATTTAAATATTGTTTTCCCTTTTAGCAAATTTATCATAGTTTATAATAGTGATAATCATATCAGTGATGTATCAATCACTGACGATCAGTAACCGTAATCATAGTGATGTACTTAGTTCCCAAAATAAAACATTACTGTGTCAGAAAATTACAGGCAAGTATTCTTATTTCAGTAAACAAGTTGCGTGCATTTATCCCCAATAGCTTCCTTCAAGATCAATGCATTTCATCCTCAACCTACTTTAAAATTAGTTCTGGGACTTGAACAATTTGAAGTAAGTAAATTCTTGGGTTTTTCATTGACTTTTACATATCCAAGTGTGATGTAGTCTTAAATCTTGATTTGCTGACTCGCATTAGTGCCTCTTCCAAATCAGTTAGCATGGAAACTCCCGCATTCCAAATCTGCATTTACTTTAAACAGCTTTCTGTGCCATCTAGAAAAGCTAATGAAAGATTTGAGACCTTTCCCTAAATCGTTCTCCCTGGAATTTTACTATTTAAATCCAATTCTAAGGGCTGAAAAGTCAAATAATGTGAAGACCATCTGAGATCTTTGGCATACTTCTCTTCTGATTTGAAAGCTCTGTCAGTGAAGTCACCTAGTCAGCAACTTGAGCTGAAGTTCTCTTGGCAATTTTAACATTTGTTTACTGGAAGTGCTACCAGGAAGAAACATGAAGGGTTCTGTGAAGAAAAGTGGGTGGTGGTGGTGTAGGACTCGAAGAAGGGGCTTGTGTGCCATCTGTAATGGCAGTTCTAATAAATTATCTCCCCTCTCCAAGTGTGCCTTGCTTGAATGCAGAAAAATAGGCATTGTACTAGGATCTGAATGGTTCTGAAGATGAGGTTTAGGTCAAATATTATCAAAAAAGCTGATCTCCTGCTGGTCTTCAATGTGAATCTTCATGTCTCTTACCCTAATAAATGACTGCAAGGCATATTTCCTCCCTTTGGATGTGATTTCTCAAGCTTCCTGAGATTATTCTGCTTTCCATCCATGCTTATGTGGTACATTTTACTTTGCCAGGTACATCATTTGGTACATAGTAACAGTAAGATATCTCCATGAATCATTTTCTTCTTACACTCTGTACTCTTCCAGCTTAGCTGTACATTTAGCAGGACTCTCAAGTAGCAGAATACAGTATTCATCTGAGTAATGCCTTAAAAAAGCTGTAAAACCCCAATGCTCTTTTTTTCCATCCCTCTACAATTATGAACACATGTTTCAAATTGATGTCATCTTGTCTGGAGCTTAAACATGATCTGAATTCCACTGATTGTAATCTGGCCCGTAGCCTCATGTTTCATACATGTGCTTCCAACACTTATTCTCCAAACCACACTTCTTGCAGCTTTTTTGCATTCTCAGTTTGTGTTATTTTTCTTGCTATTATTTCCCAAGCTGCAACTCATGTTAATACTGTGATGGAAATGTCAGGCTAATTATCTGTGAGAATAGGTAATAGTTTGGAAAAGAACTGGGGGAAACAGCTACACCAAAACAAAAGAGGTTACTGCTGCAAGGTTTGCCAACTCTGCTGAGGTGAATGGCATTCTTTCACTCTTTGAGGCGAGCATTGATGTGTGTTAGTAAAATGTATAAAGGAAAGTGCTTAAGGTTCCTAATTTTCCCTTCTACGAGCAATAGTATGTTTACAACTGGGGTAGGAATCTCCATTCCAGAAAGGATAGAAGTGGTTAAGAGTGGACACTGCATATTCATGTTCATGCCCATAGATGTCCCTTGCGTTAGTAGAAAAGACCATATCATCACAAACGTTACAAAATCGATGCTGCCAAATGTTTATCTGGTTGGAAATTAACTTTGCTTCTCTGATTAAAATGTTGTACTGGCCTTAAGGTACAGTTGCCACCTGTTCAAGGGAATGTCTCCGAATGAGCCAAGAAACGAGATTTAGATCTGCTGTCTCTGGATGCTGTCCCTTTACAGCCAAGAGGTGCCCTAACAAGTCTAATTTTCTACTCCTGAAGTCCAAGGACAGCAGGTGATGACTGAGTAAATGCTTAAAGCCTTCCTGATAAATATCAGTCAAACTTTCCATCTGTGGTCTTTCTGAGAGAAATAATAGAAACATGGGGGTTTTGTAACCCAGACCTAGTGAGGTGAATCAAGTCAACGTTATTTGAATATTGATGCAGGCCGCTTTCAACAATCCTACTCTGTGGTCCTATAAATACAGCTATACAGCTGTATCTAAAACATAGTAATTACTGGACAAAAAAATATGCTTGTTTCTTAATTCAATATAGTACTTCATTTTAACATTAAAATAACCTAAAATATTTTCTTATTCATTTATTGTGTGTAGGAAGGTGCCTTTATCAGTTGTTGAAAGTGATGGAAGAAGTTGTATCTTCTATATAGAGTACTGTATTGGATCAATCTGGTTTGTAAATCGGTGAGAAGCAGGATGGTACAATTATATCTCATTACCATTAAAATGTTTAAATGTAATTACTAATAATAAAATGACTACATTGTCCTTGTCGTGTTAATTCCCAAAAGATTTGGTACAACGGTTTTAAATTAATTATAAATGCAGGGCTAAGGGTGAGGTCTGAGACGTTCGAGACGGGGAAGAAATGTGAGAAAGTTTTTTGGAAAGTAAATCTCAAGATCAGTGAGGGAATAGAGGGCAATATGCTTAGGGGTATCTTTTACTCTTTATATCACAGGTCCATTTCTTTTTCCCCCAGAACTTATGTACAAAAAGACATAAAATGAATCCTTTGAAGTGAAGTTGTTGTCTGCACTTAGTTAAAAATAGACCTAAAATACAGCTGGGTGATTTTTCTCATTACCAAAACCAAACCCCGTTTCCTCTGCCAAATCACTTGGAAGTTACCAGTGTATTCTAATGTATTTTTTTCTTCTCTCTTTTTCAAACAAGTGGCATCTTTAACCAGAGCAGCTGAGCCTTTGTAGAAGTTAATTTTAATACTTACTAGGTAAGCACTGGTTCATAATCTTAACTTTCCTACCTGCTGATCTAAGAGAACACCTATATAGCAGCTTCTAATTTGTACAACAAATGTGGAAGAAGTGGCAGCAGCATCAGTAATTGCTTTAAGGTTTGCATTGCTTCAGACTGGAGTAATCTCATGAAGCATCCTTTTGGCAGAAATAACTAAGCATCAGGTGCGTGCATGGTATCAAGCGCTAAAGGGGAAGCAAATATTGGTTATATACATTCAACCATCTGTAATCACAAATACATTCAACAGGTGATTTGAAAGTTCAGAGCACGTTTTAATTCTATGTTTCAAGTGCAGGACCTTTGGGTATTTTTGTGCAGAAGGCTAAAATCACAGTGCATCTTATTTATGCTTTAGAAAGAAAAAAAATTCTTCAGTCTTCTTACAATCACCAAAGTTTCTGAGGTTTTAAATCTAAGTAATATTGCTACCACAGTAGAAAATCTAGTAAAAGTGACATAGGGTCAACCTGTAAAGGAATTTTAGATACAAAAGGAATGTGTTATGCAAAACGTACATAGTAATGCCAAATAGTGTTTTGGAATAATCAAGGCAAATACTCTAGCTCTCCCCAGAATTTCTCCTGACATAAATTGGATGACTGGTCTTCCTCTGAAGTCTAAATGCTCCATTCACACAGAAACTTAGAAACAACAAGCAGCTTTTGTAAGAAGTGGCATCAGAGTGGCAGAACACACAAGTTTGAGACAAAATCTATGGTTCTTGATTGTATAGTGGTCACAAAGATAAGTGTAATAAAATCATAGAATCA
>VZZY01016236.1:0-26987 GCA_013400335.1 Eurystomus gularis
CGCCGCGGCACCCCCGGCCCGGCGCCACCTCAGCCTCACGGCAGGCGCCGGCTGCCCGTACAGGGTCTTCTACCCACCGCGAAGCCGAGGCGGGCTCTGGGCACCGCCACCAGCCGCGGGCGCGGTCGTCCTCCCGAGAGGGTGCCCCCGCACCGGAGGGGCGGGCTGGCGGGCGGGCAGGACCAGTCTGGAGCGGCACGTTCGCTCTGCCCGCCGGCACCGAGCGCGGAATTTCCCTTCCACGCATTTCTGAGGAAGGAAGGGGACGGCTGGCCACCGGCAGGGCAGGAGGAACGCGGGAGGGACCCTCTGGAGGAGAAGCACGGTTCTCCTACCTGGTGGCTTGACTGGCCACCAGCTGCCAGCGGGCTGATGGAGCTGCTCTGGGAGAGCCGAGGGCCTTTTCCGAGGGGAGAAAGCACTGGGTTAAGCCGCAGCTTGCAACTAAGCGGGGAGGAACCAGACGGTAATGACAAACAGACACAACCTATCAACTCCTAAGCACGCTCAAGGGCCCTATCCTGAACAAATGCTCCATGTTTGGGGGATTAAACGTCAATGTAGTTTGAAAACGGCTGGCAGTTAAGAGTTTTGAAGATTTGTAGCAATCCCCCGCCCTTTTCAGTCTGCGACTGACTCTGTGAAAAGCGTGCTTTCAACATCCCCTAATCCTCCTTCACCTCCACAAAATGTCCTTAAAATGGGCGCTCCTGTGGGTTGTACGGCAGAGCTTTCCAAACCACCGGTGGCACACAGATGGGCAGAACCGCTGCAGTTTAACGAGAGAAAGCAGGGTGATCGTTTTTTGCATATCTGCAATGCCTGAATAACCTGTTTTGCCAATACAACATCAGTGAGTGGAAACGTGGAGTGTGTTCTCCTTCTCCCTTTATCCTCAAACGACCTACTCTTCACCCTGCCCAGCTCCCACTTTCAAATAACCCAACTCTTTGGAAGAAGCCCCTTTCAGCACTGAGCATTCACACTGGGCGTTGCTCTGGCAGATAAAACCACCTCCTCTCAATGCTCAGCTCTCAATCCCTGAGGGGCTTTTCCTCTTTTTGTCCATCTCTTCTGCCACCCTGGTCCATGCCCGCTTGGTCACACCGTTGAAGAACTCTTCACAGCTTCCTGCGCTCTGCAACAGTAGCCACTTCACACCTCTTACCCCAGATAGATACTCTTTTTTGAGAGGGATACTTCTTAACGGTGGTTTTCAACACCTCCTGATTTGTAGACCAGACCAGGTAAAAGTTCCCCGCTGCACAGACTTCCAGCCCACTGATGTCTCCTGCTTGCTTCTCTCCCTTGCTTTTTCCAGGCAAGTCCCTCGGGCTACAAGTCCTCAGGATCCACCACATGAAGATCGAAAGCACTGGTCTCTGGCCAGTCCTTCCAACTCACCCACTGACGCTAGCCCTACTTGTACCTTTCCACAGATCATGGCAGCACTTGCCAAAGCTGATGTGTTGGTAAAACCTCACGTAACAGCTCCACTTGAATCACCACCTTTGTTGCCGTCAGTTCTGCCCACTCTTTTACCTGACGTACAAACCTTCTCTATTTTGACATTGATGTGGGTCTTTTTCAACGTAACACCTACAATTCCCCTCTCTCCTTTACACACCCCACCTCAAAGAGGGCTCAGTGGACTCAGCCCAGGAAAGGCTGCAACAGTAGTAGCTGTACAGAGTAGACCGTTCAGGCAGCAAACCACAGCGTGAGGATCAGATACTCCTCGTGGTGTGTTAGACTGAAGACCTGGTCCCACTCTCACTGACATGAGGGACCCATCGTGTTTTGCTGAAAAGGAAGTTTGTTTCCCCTGGGCAGCAGAGGCTGGAATTTTTCTAAGGAGCTTCCTAGTCAGGCACCCAACTTCTGTTTCCTGAAGGTACCTTTGAAAATCCTACCCTGTGCTTCAGTCCTGACACATGGAACAGCAGTGATAACATACAAGGCGTTGGTGGACTGCCTTTTCTCGTCTCCTTCCTCCTGTGAGCCGGCACTTCACTGTCTTGTCCCTTGAGGAGTTAGGCCAGGGAAAAGGAGCATAAAACACTACTAGTTCGCAGATGCTGTGGTTCTTCCAACTCTCCTCCCATCCCCCCGACCCCATCCCCCCACATTTCAAACAGTTATAAATGACTGTGCAACTCTGCAGGCAGCGGTCTCAAATAACCACACCAAGCCTCTCCCCTCCAACGGCTTTATGTCTCTTCCTTCCTCTCTTTGGGGCTCCAGATAGCAAGTATCAAGGTGTTCTGCCTCACTCTCAAGAGTTAAGCTGCTACTTCACCCACCACCTTTGGGAATCCATCACAGCAAACTGCCACAAGTGGTGAATTCCCAAGGCAGGGATTCTCAGCAGAGAAATCCCTCCTGCTGTCCTTGAAGGGTTTTACCATGGGAACTGATGACAACAACAGGCTCCCAAATGATCCAAACTGCGATGACAGGTTGTAAGGCAGAATTGCAGGTAGCGGAGCCAGAGACCATGGGACCACCAGTGCCAACCTCGAGAGCATCCTGCCATATCGAGGCCTTGCCCTCCCTTGGCCAAGCTCGTAAAAGCCGCCCCAGAGAAGCCAGCTGTCCCGGCTCTTTAGAGCACTCCGGCAAATCCCAAGAACATCTTGGAAACATTACAGCCCTCACCATGCTACATACACTTCTCCTCACAGCTCTCTGGCTGCGGCAGGGACAGAAGATCAGCCGTTCCATTTAAAAGCAGGGTCCTCTTCCATTAGGGCAAACCAAGCCTAAGGAAAGTTGCTACAGGAGCCCCAGTTCTGCAGAGCGGACAGATTGGACAAGATAGGCCAGCCAGCAAAATACATCTGCATTACACTTTCTACATATGGTTCAGAGCATGGCACACCCCAATCGCGGCTTTTATGCTCTTTAAGGGCCCGGCCCTGCAAACACTCAATTTTACATGTGTAAGTAGAGTCCCACTGAAACACAATGGAGCTACTCATGCAAATAACGTTAAGAGCGTGTAGGGCTGTGGCTCTCTTTCACTGTTCCATCTGCAGCAGACCCAGTTTAAGAGGATCCCGCCACGCTCTCTCACAGTTACTGCCGCTCGCTTGTGCCAGTTAACAATTTATGTAGCCACACTCACAGGTGAGCTGTTTAAATTATCCAACTCTTTCTTAAAAGCCCTGCTAACAAGAACAAATCCTTAATGCCAGACCAGCTCAAATGTAGATTTCATCCCCACAAGTGGCTGAACTGGCACAACTGGAGGAGGTGGAAACATCTGAGGAACAGGAACTTTTGAAGACGGGATTGAGGGCAGGCGAAACAGAGACATGGAGCCTTAGCGTGTGAAGGCTGGAGGCATTACTCTCTTCTGAAGTTACACCCTGCTCCTGACCATCCACTCCCTGAAGCGGAGCCTCTTCCCCAACTACACAGTCATTCCACATGAAACAAGTTCCACCTCAAATGCAACAGCAGGTTGAGCCTTTTCAGTCATTAATGCCTAAAAGTCTTCCCTCAAGAAACTGTCACCTTTAAGAAGGACCTGCCAACAGTCACTATACCCAGGATCAGGGATGTGCACTCCTTCTTGCAGGTAACGGATGTGGTCACCATGCGCATCTGTAGCCAGTACACTGCTGCTTCTGCAGTCAACAGATCCCTCACTATTAGCTTCAACATGGCACATTTGGGCCATGCAAAGTGTTCCCTCTGATTTTTTTTCCGTTTATGGGCCATTTTATCTCTAGCAAGTCTGTGCTGAAATTGCATCACATATTTCCTGTCTGCTGAGGCAAGATTCCCCTCTTTCAGTGTGATTATAACCTTCCAGCAGGGAAGCTCCACTAACTCCTTTAAGAGCTTTGCTCTCTATACTGCCTCCTGACTTCTGCATTCATGTACACCCGCACAAAGTGGGTGTAAAACGCTATCACTGCTGGAAGCGAAGAACACACATCATTGGGAGGATGTTTTGCTTTGCTTGTTTGCTTATGGGTTTTTGCCCTCTTTTTGCTCTGGTGTGAATGATCAGAGGAGCTGCAGGAGGAGAGAGATCAGGCTCTACAAAATCTTTTTCTTACAGCTTTGAGTTTTACATGGCTGCCTGCTCTAATGAGCCTTCTCAAAAGGAAACAACCCATTCCTGCATGGAATCCAGGTTATTATGGTTTGCATACCACCCTGATCTCTCTGCATGGGCACAGGGGAGCTGCCTCCATGAACCTTGCTGCAGGATGAAGTCTATAGCTGGACAGTGTGAAAGAGACGGGAAAGAACCACAGGGAAGGGTAGTTTAACATCTGCTGTTAACTTGGAAGAAAAAAACTTCTTTCAGAAAATCTTTTATCTATTGTAAATCATTCCTAAAAGATTAGGAAATCAGGCCTGGGGGAGGGGGAGAGATAGTTGTGGCTTTCATTCTAGTTCAGCACCTTTCGGTATTAGACTTTACTCTGAGTTTCCCCATTGTGCCCAACCTCAGTCCTGCAAACATCTGAGAACGTTTGTAACTGGTTTCAGGTGAACAGCCCCTCTGCACCCTGACTTGTGTGGGACTTCCGAGAGGAAGGAAATGCATATATATCTGTATCAATGTCATATCCATACACACACACATACATGTATCTCCCCCACAAAACACACATAGACACACCTCTACCTCTGTCCCCACTGCTGGCCCAAGAGCTCACCTATACTGGTTACTACTGCCTCGCTGGTTGCACAGGGCTCTGTTAGGAAGGAGGGTGGTTATGAATCTGACCAGCACTGGCTGCACAAGACACTGTGGCAACAGCGTGCAGATGATGGCAAATTTATCTGGGCAAGAAAGGTCTTGCTCTCACTTATCCTATCTACAGCGAAAAGGGAGAGATAGTGTTTTCCTATTTGCACATGAACATCCAAACAATCTGAGCCTTAATCAAGTTTGGGCTGAAGCATGGAACTGGGCCAACGGTTAAAATACTCTTATGGATCTCCAGAGAGCCTTCAAGTTGATCCGCCCCCCTTCAAGACGTTATCACACAGCAAAACTCTGACGCGATGAACAAATCCCATGTATCATAACATTCCAATTGCAGGAAGC
The DNA here is from genome assembly GCA_013400335.1 of Eurystomus gularis. Classification (NCBI taxonomy): domain Eukaryota; kingdom Metazoa; phylum Chordata; class Aves; order Coraciiformes; family Coraciidae; genus Eurystomus; species Eurystomus gularis. Next base: position 5,075 of record VZZY01016236.1, read on the forward strand.
TCTTGCCCTATTTAGAAAGTCATCTCTCAAGTCAACAATCAGGTATGAGGCAAATACCATGCGGCCATAAAGATAAATGCTCAGCTTTATCTCCTATGATTAACAAAAAGGGAGAAGAGGAAGGAGGAGAGAAGAGATACTGAATCAGAAGGGAAATTAGGTAAACAGAATCTGGGGAAACATATGCTCATGCAACACATGAAAAATATGAATTCATATGAAACAAAGGTGGGAAATTTTGGCATACGGGAGACTTCAAAATCAGTGTTTGCCCCCATGAACACTGCTCCCATTACACTGCCCCCGTGTTTCGCAGGGAACCGCTAACACACACTGAGTGCTGTGGTGCCGTCAGGAGAATTTGGCTGTGGAATTACCTGACCTGTAAGCCTTTTAAGATTCTCAGCCATGACTTTATGCTCCCTTTGTATGTGTATGTCCATCTCTGACTTCAATGAGAAAAGACACGGCAGCAGCTCACAAAATGGCCAAGCTCACCTCCTGCTTCCATTCAGCCATGTGCTGAGCACAGTCCAAGACAGCAAGCCCCCTTGCCCAGATGCACAGCTACGTTCTCTGTAACGCCTTCTCCACAGCACTGGGGCACACACGTGGACGCTTTCGTGGTGTAAATGAAACAACCAAATGAAATTTCATTCCCAAAGGAATCTGAGAAACCCATGAACAGCTGAAGAGAGCATCTTTCATTAGGAGCATCCTTCTCACAGGCTAAAGGAAGGAGGCTAAGTCTGCCCTCGGACAGACACAAGAAGTCATCTGTCGCCAACACATACAACAGCTCTCTTGGCATAACAGGCTTTTTGTGCCTTCCAGTGCTGCTCCTCCAGCATCCAGCTGCTCAGGGGGTTGTACAACATCCTGCTGCCCCGCTGTACAACAGGGCAGCAGTACAGATGGGTTACACTCACGGCCTCAGAGCCGCCTCTACAGTCAGCGCACAGGTGTTTGAGGGTATGACTTTGCTCACGTCCCTCCCGCAAGGTTACAACAAAACAAAAATAACTTCAGCGTGATTTCCCCCCTCGATGGCACACAAAGAAGAAACCAAGCCCCCACTGTACAGCAGACTGGCCCATTAAAGCGAATGGTTAAGTTCTTGCTATGAGAAAGTAGGCGTTGTTGTCTGTTTTGTGAGGCAGAAATCAATATTCCCGCCTCCTCTCCTTCTGTTATTTCACCTTGAGATACTCATGCTCAAATACATGAGATCTGAATCTTACTCACTGCAACTTTTCTCTCTCCGGCATTTCACAGGGTCACAGATGTTCTCAGAGTCCTAACCTGCCTGTAATTTACCACTCAGCTCCCTAAACTGAACGCCACTGGTGACTGAAGTAGTGACTGATTTTCCTTCCAAATCACACCACTGCAGCTATTTCTAACTATTTATCTACACCCTCTATCTCAGTCATTTTGCTCCCTGTGTCCTCCAATAACAACCCTCTCTCTGCCACAGCCTCTTTCCTCCTTGGACCCCTATAATTCACTCCCTGGTGCTAGCCTCTTCCATACCGCGGCCATCTCATATAAATGATGTTTTATTGTGAAATGCCCCTTCTGCTCTCTGCCTCCCTTTAATCTAACCACGGGGGGTAGCTTGGTTAGGTCTATGAATCTGGGGGAGGGAGAGCGAGGGGGGAAGGACCTGGGTGACTGATGCTCAGCCCAGGAGAGCCTGAAGCCATGCTGGCTGGGGAGAGACAAGGCGGGTAAGATAAGCTAGCCCCATACCTCAACAGCTGCTCCTTCAACTAGGTTTCCCTTTGGCAGTTCAGATTCAGGGGCCTGGACCGCTTCCCACAGATCAGGTAGCAATAATGCCAGGCTGACTGGGCTGCTCTGATGAGTCCTCTTGGATGCAGCTCTGTCTACTATCATCCCTGCCTCTGTCACCTAAGGATTAGACAACTGCAATATGCTCTGTTTGGCACCATGCTTTAAATCCATTCATAAACTGAAGGCAGTGCAGGATTCAGCACTCTGTTAGATACGCCGCGTCTCTCACTCACGATCACTCTCACATTTGTGCTCCATTTTTTATGCCATCTGACCAGTGGTTTCCAGACAGATTTTAACATGTCCCTGCTGACCTCCAGTGCCTCACATACCAGAACCCTTCCCACCTGAGAAATCACCTCTTCTATTTCCTAGAAGCTGTAGAAAAGACATAGGATATTTTCACAGAGGTTCCTAGGAGAGTAGAGTTGAGGGTTGTTCAGTCTTTAATTTGCCATTGTTTGCTGGTGACAGTCTGATGAAATTGCTTGAGTTATAATGAAGACAGTTTTCATTATCTGTCATTTAAAAATGTCAGGGGAGCTTAGACTGAATGGATAGGTGCTACCTGTTGTTTCAAACAGCTTTTGATGAAGGAAACATTTTTCAAAAGCACAACTCACTGATTTACAGGTGCTGTACAAAGATTACATAAAACAGAGAGATCCCTCCAAAGAAAACAAGCAGATTTCCCCTCTTGCTCTTCCATTTAGACATCGGCTCATCATCAGTGTGGTGCCGATTTTCTTCTGCAGTAAATCATTGGGGGCTTTCAGATCTGCAAGATCCTAGATGATAGAGGACAAACACTAACAACAAGGAGCCTTCATTATTAGAGAGCACTTGAGAGTTTTGGCTTAGCTACATAAATGCTTTACTCCCGTTCTTCTGCATTTTTACTTGTGCACTTTCATGGTGCAAACTCTGGACCACTTTTGCAACACACGTCAAGACTGGACATGCTTCTGCCCAAACATTTTGCTAGTCCTTCTCTGCTGAAGGTGTTGGTCTCTCACAGCTGAACTGCAATAACAGACTGCGTGAATGTTCCCAGTCCATCTGAGCACAAAATCTGCTGGCTTATTTTAAATCATATCTGTTTATTCCCCAGCATGAATACATCTGCCATCAATACCTGCCTTGCAGGTCCTGAGAGACACCGAGGACAGCATGTTTCTCTTCTGTCTACATCCTTATATTATTTTAGAGCATCCATTTAACACGAGAGGTGGTGCTGCATAGGGGACCTGCCTTGGTAATGTAACTCTGATGGGCTACGCTCCCTGTGCCTTGGCTTGCTTGCAAGATGGGCTGTTCCTACAAACAGCCTGTACCTTTTGCTTGTCCTTTCTGTCAAACCAGGACAAAATGAGTGCCAGCATGCAAGGAATGCAGGCAATACACCGGCTAGTGTCTTTAAGAACCACTTGCATTTTTGGTAATTGCTTTTCTGTGAGTACCCAGCATCAAAGACTGTGGCACTAATCTCTTGTAAACATTTAAATGCTGAAGAACAGGTACCTGCCACTTAAAAATCAGGTAACGAGGATTACTGCTGCTTTGTCCAGCCACACAACTACAGCCTGCCTGGGTTCCACGCAAGTCAGCTGGCTTCCTCATCCAGGCCCCTATTTCCCTCCTGTGCAGAGACTACAGTGTCCCCCACGGTGTCACAGCTCTTGGTGATGTATATGATGTTCAAAACTAAGATTTGATGGCAACAAGGAAGGAGAGAAGGACTGAGCCTTAGGATGGTGGACTTTAAAAGCCACAGATGTGGGGACGAAATAAGAGTTGTTCTGAGACCTGATCATTTCCGCATCTTGTTTCCATTAGGACGATGTTTCCCAGGCACTTACTTGAACCATCCTTACAAAGCATCTCCCAAAGAAAAGGGTTTGTGTTCCTGGCAACATGTTCCAAAAAAATATGTCCCCAGCTCCCTGCTGCCATAAGCAAGCACAACTCCAATGATTTCAATAAAGATGTGCTTTCTGTGGCCCTAAGGCTATAACACTACAGCAAACAAAGCCGAATACCGTAAACCAGATGCTTTAAGGTCTGAATCCAAGTCTTCAATGCCTTGCACATATGATCCACCAAAAGATTGCTGAGCTCACACCTTCAGCTGGCTGTCACAGAGCTCTTTCACTCACCAGCAGAACATGGATCCCAGAGCCTCATCCTGAAGCAGAGCAATGACTGGTGGACCTCAGCCTGCTCCTCATGGGCAATGGCCCTTGAAAGGGCAGTGGTACCTCACTCCTCTATGCCCTGTGCTGTGCCGGGAATCCCAGCCTCCCTGATGAGTCCTCTGCCCTCTCCAAAAAGAAACCCCACACCCCACTCTAATGGCCACAAGGGTGAGTTCAAGCAATAAAATGCTGATACCAAAACCAAGTGACCTTACAATTTTAGCTGCTTATCACTCCAGTTTCTCCACTTCCCCATCACACTGCTTGTTTTCCCTTTTCACTAGAACATCCAAACAAACACTGCTCCCTCTAAGCAAGGCATAGCTCAAGGCTGTTGCCAGACTAGGTTTGGGATCCACTGGCACATGCTGAAAGCAGACCCACAGCTCAGATGACAGTGTACATCCTGGACTAAGGAGGATGTAATGCTGGATAGCTGCTCAGGACTGAGTGAACACAGAAAATGAAGGGTCTTTCCAGCTTCAGAAGTGGTCCCTGAAGGCCAGCAGCAAGGAACTTTGGCTTGATAATATAGTCTGGAGAAAGTACTGTATGCAGATCCAGCAAGTAATGTTGAAAATCCATAGGCAAAGGAAATGTTTTAAAACAGAAGAGGAAAATCTACTTAAAATCAATACCGCAAAGGTCTCAAAAAGGAAACACGCTGCAAAAAATGACACATTTGCCATATATAAATCTTTATGGTAGCTTGTAGTTCTAAAAAAGCCTTTTTTAAAAAAAAAAAAAAGCCAACCCAAACAAAACCAACAGGTACTGTAATTCACCTGATAGAGCAATCACCCTGACATGGCAAAATATGATTTTCACACCTGTTAACTGAAATGACTCTGCTGCATCCCGAGGCCAGGGTTAGGGGCTGAGGTGAGCTGTTAATGGAAGGTTAGAGACCACATAACGGCTCTTCAGGGAGCATCTTTCAGATGCTCTTTTAATGTACAGTAGCACACAGTGATCGGAAGGCACTGGTGGCACATAGTAAAGTCACTGTCACTGACAGTGGTTCTAACTGTGCAATTGCCAGCTGATAGCTCGGGTTAAGATAGCGGGCTTGCATGCCAGTGCTCCTCAGGATAAGGCTTGCTGTATTGTAAGAGCAATCCTTCCATCTCTCTCCTGGCATGCTTTCTGCAGCACACCAGTGTTAACTGCTCAATCTCTCCTCACAGACGAAGAGTGAACCTACAGAGCCAAGACAACAAAGTTTTCGACCACATACAGCTAGAGCCATTAAAAGAAAGGCATGTGGTGAAAATCAAGGGAAGTACTGATCACAGGCCATGCTGGTAGGAACCTGGTAGCATTCAGAATCTGCCCTGTATCAGCATGCGAGGCTGCTACATCCAGGCAGGATGGCTATGCAATTTGCCCATCACTCAGGAACAAGAGAGAAGTGAGACCTGCAGGGAGCCAGCAGGCACCAGAGTGACAGGTGTTTACAACAAAAAATCCAAGTGGAATCAGCAAGAGGAACATGCATGGAGAAATACACTACATGCTCTAGCACCAAACAAGACACATGGCTTAACAAGACACTTTAGAATATCTGGCTCCATAAATTAGACTGTGGTTCTCAGTTCTTTAGCTCCCAGCTCCTGCTGATTTCTGTGGATAAAGGGGATGTTTCTCACTCCCAAGATCAGACACCAGATCGAACGCTTTTCAAGAAGTACACAGATGAGTATGTTCCTAGGGAAGAATGAGCTAGAGCTAAGCCTTCAAATGAGCACAAGGAGAACCTCCTGCCCACAGACAGGAAAGTGGTAACCTCCTTCACTTCCTTTGTGGCTTTAACCTAAACCACAACTCCTCCCTTTGGGTTAGGATTCTCTTCCACTCATTCAGATGTTTGTCAGCTTGTCTCTCTCTAATATCCAGCATCCGTTGCTGCCACATAGGAAAAAAAGAGCTCTCTTTCTTTTTTCCTCTCTCGCACGCCCCTTTTGCAGTTTCTTTCCTAAACAAGAATGTCTTCAATGCATGGCAAAGCAAGTCTAAACTGCAGCTCTTCAGGCACAGGCACAGAAATTAGCAATTGCAACATGAGGGAGCGAGGAGAAAGGAGACTTTGGCAAACAGGCTACACCAACATTTGGGAACACTGGGAGTGAGGAAACATTGCTGCCAGCAGGATTACTGACGCCAAACCAACTCACAGGGCTTTTCCATGAGTGTGAACACTCCTTCCCAGCTCTGGGCATAACATCCCTCCTTCTTCCCTAAAGAGCTTCAGAGCATGGATGAGGTGCGGAAAGCCAGGGGCAGAGGGGGGCAAGTGCAGGGAAGAGCTGTACTGCCACATAGGAGGCTCTTTGCCCATGCATATGGAGGTGAGAAGGACAGGTCCCATCATTCCTAGCGTGGGGCACCAGTTAGGGAGAGGCAGTGTCTCTCCCCCACTGAGATCCCATCATCTGCTGAAGGAAGGTTGGACAACGTGAGAGTCAGTGGCTCCCACTCAAAACCCTCTTGGTCCAAAGACTTAACCTTATGGTACCCAGATGATATTGGGGTTTTGTAGAGAGCTGGGCCTTGTGAAAGATTTGAGCAGTACTGCACAGGCATTTTTTTATTACTTCCAACTGTCTGTGCCAGGTAGGCAGAGAGGTACCTGGGGGGTAACCTCTCCCATTACTCCCACCGCAACACAACAGGCAGCCACACACGTTGTTGAGTGATGCAGTCAATCCCTTGTCAATCCCCCAGCTCCCAGGACAGTTTGGGACTATGCAGGACGAAAGAGAATGCTTTTTATTCCTTTAAGACTTTCAAGAGATTTCAAATCATTGTTCTATATCTGATCGGGAGAAAAACAGTTTTCAAAACTTATGCCTAGAAACTATGACCAAATTAATTAGATGCAAGATTTCCTTTTACCTTCTTGAAGCACTTCGACAGCTTCAAAACGTTTCTCCATTTTTTTTTCAAGATGGGACACAAAACTGGAATCAACTTTTCCCAAAAATAGCAACAGTTTTGGCAAATCAGCAATTTTCTAAGAAAAATATATCACTGGAGAAAAATCCTAACAAAACCTAGTTCTATTATTTCCTCCCAGCACCACACAAGAATATGCCTCTGTGGTGTAATTCAGGCTTAAGTTTCATAGCAACTCTGATTCAGACATATTGCACACTCAGATATTAGAATATGCCTTTGACATCATGAGAGCAATGCAAAATAGCGTATATATAATATGGCCAAGCAATGCTGCTATGGAAACCCTTGCTTTGAATTCCTGTGTATGAGGTGTTTAAATTCTTATCCCTAATATTGCTTTAACAGAATTTTGTGTATTTTATTTCCTTGCTCAAGCCATCTCCCTCCTTCTGGAACTCTCCCCCTTGGAAAAGAAAGATGGTTTTTTGGGTGAAGCAGAAGGTGATGAGATCAGCATCGCATTCCTAGTGCTGCCATACACACCAGCTCCATGAGCTACAGCAAGAGAGGCAACTGATTTGTGCCTCAGTTTCTGCAGCTGTAAAATAGAAATAAGCTGATGTTTTACTTTGGATATGACTCAAATGTGCTTTGAAATCCTTTGTGACAGCCAGAAGATGCATGCATCCTTATTCCTATTTGTTACTTTCTGTAGGCGAGGAGTTACTGTCCTCTACAGACCTATGCTGATGATCTCTCTGTATTGAAGAACCAAATCAGGAAGTACAGTCGCCCACTCATGTAGCGAACAGATAAGCAATAAAGCAGTGCACTTGCCAACTCCTAAGGAGGTGGTTTCTTAAAAAGACACAGGAAGCTTTCGTGTTTTGAAGCTGACTAATTTCAGAAAGTTCCCGTTTCACTCTCTTTTTCTTAAACTTCTTGCAAAAACATCTGTTTACCTGCCCTTCTGAAGTGTCTTCTGCTACGGAGGGTCAGGCCAGCTAGATTAAAGGTATCAATGCTGGAAGAAAAGAAGACACTTTATCTGTCCATCTTCTCCCTTCTGGAGACCTTTTGGGTCTCACCAGACAAGGAGAGGACACTACAGCCAGCAGCGGCCATCTGAAATTCTGCTGACTGCTTTGGGGTGCAGCACATCCCAGGACACACAGCACCACTTCCTGCAAAATTTGAGCAGAACGTGCCATTTAACAACGACCACCCAGCAGCCAAACAAACTCACCCGCTCAACCCAGTGATCGCAAATGCAGATTAAGTTACTTGCGTTTGTCTGATGGTGTAATTGCCAGACCGTGCATTCAAATGAGTATTTGTTTAACTGTGTGATATACAGATAGAGCTTATGCACTTGAGGCCAAATTCACCCCTGTTGTAATTTCCCTAACTCCAGTAGCAATTACTCAAAGGATTAATTTGGCCTACAGTGTTTCCTAGTATATGTGATTCATCATTTCTGTCCTATAACAAAGAATAATGCACTGTTTCAATCAGTGGTGATGTCCTGGCCTCCTTGAGGCTGCCGGACTCCCTGTTTAATCAGACATAAAACAAATCACTTGCAGAGGCAGAGGCGTATAAGCATGCTTTAATTACAATATTGTAACACCAATTAGAGATCTATCTAATCGAGGACTCAGTACTTCCTACTCGGGTATTACTCCCATGTTGGGATAATTACTGCTAATTAAGCTTGGAACTAATTAGGCCAAATGATCTCATTTATACCAACATAGATGACTTCTAGGAGTTCACACACACAAAAAAAATCCAAGGGTGATTTTATCATTCCTGGACTCATCAGCACTTTGCTTTTGAAACGGACTGTCCCAACCCAGTGCATAAGCCCTGTTAAAACCCAAGTCCCAGATCTCAGATGAGCTCACATTCTCCCAAGGCAGAGAAATGCTCTCTGAAGGCGTTTCAGCTGGTTGGCCCAAGTCACCTTCTGCTCTCATAGGCAGAGTGGATTAAAGAAGATGTGTCCCTTCACAGCCTGGTTCGTTCAAAACCTACAGGCTGCTCTCACAGAGTTATGGTTACAACTTCTCGGCGCACTTAGCGCTACCTGTACTGCCACCATTGCTGGACAGAATAAGGAGGTTTTCTGTAGGATGCTGTGCAGTGTTAAGACTCACAATAACTTAAAAAAATATATATTTCTTAAACATGCTGATAGCCATATGTACTTGTTGCATGATTTGCATCAATGCTGCATATAATTAGAAATTGCATCCCAACGCCATTTAGTAATGGTGGCTCAGCTGTGCTGTACGAGGTGGCTGAGGGAAGAGGCTGACTCCACCAAATGGAGCTCCTTGCAAAGCCTGTCTGTGCTACAAGACTCCCCATGTTCACAGTCTGACTATATCTTACAAAGTTGGCTTTACAAAGCAGTCAGGAAAATACAGGGCAGCCCATGAAGCAGTGTTATGTTGCAGCTTCTCCTCCTCCCCTCCAACTGCAAAATTTCTGCACCAGCTCAGCACTGAGATTCTCAGCTAGAAGAGCCACAGAGGCAACTACCATTTAGGCCTGCCCTTGGCTTATGGAAAGGGTCACAGGCAGTAAGTAGGGTGCTCCCCACCTAATGCTGACATGGCTGAGCTGGTAGGTAAAACAAAGCTTGAAAAAAAAACTTTGAGCACTGCATTTTTGTCTGAGTATTTTGGGGACTATGAGTTGGCCGGTATTTCAACAGTTGCTTCTCACCCAAAGATGGTTTGCAGCAGTAGGGTGATTTCTTCCTGCAGTATTTGCTGATTTTAGTTCCATGGCTGAGTGAAAGAAGAATGCCACCTGCCACAATACCAGTCCCACCTCTCAAAGCGACTGGACATCTTTCTCATGTAAGGAAGGACTAGAACTGGCTGGGAGCACCCATCCTGGCAGCCACTCATCTGTGCTACAGACTTCACAAGCCTACGTGGGCTCCAGTCCCTGGGTAGTCAGAGTACCCCAACACATCTGCTGACGTCTGCTGAGGCTGCAGACTGGCGGGTCTGTGCTATCGGACAGTACAGGTAAGCCAAGAACCATTCAGTCACGCTCACCGCACAGGCCATCTCTTTCTGTACATCCCTGCTTCCAACTCCTGCCTCAAATTCAAGCCCTCCAGGATCCACTGCAAGGCACAGCATGTAGTAAAACCTGCTTTCTCTTTACCTTTGGCTTTCTCTCTCCAGCTGCCTTTATTACTCCTAAAGCTTCCTCCTAAACACTTAATTTTCTCATGCTTTCTTGTACTTCAGGCTGGAATCCTGAAGCCACTGAACCCAGGAATTCACCGTTGTCTCCAGGTCTTCTTCCAGCCTGCCCCTTTATCCTTACAGCGATTATTGTTCCCTGGTGAGTCACAGACACCCTCCCTTCTCTCCTCCAAATGCCTCCTGAACAATCTTCTCTTTCCAAAGCCTGTCAAAACTGAGCCCAGCAGGATTCCCTACACCAACCTGACCTGGTTACAATACCTCCTGGAACTGATCCTCCAGCTGTCTGTGAAATTTCTGTAGAAGTGCCACTTCTTTATGCAGTACCATTAGCAGAAGATTAATAAATAATGCACAGGAATAACACAATCCCCAATAAACAATGTACTACTTCTTCTCCTATTTTCTTAAGTGAGCAACATGGATCCTAAATCTGATCTCCCCTTCCAGTTGTTACCCAGTTCTCATCTCAGCTACCAAACTCTCTCCTCCCTCCCCTGGCAAGCCTGTCATTCCTTTCTTCCCAGCTGCCAAGGCCTTTTGCTGCTACCTCCTCCAGCCCAAATACACTAGCAGACACGAATGCAAGCATCCATGCATATATATCAAGTTGCATGTTGTTAATGCACATGCTTCCGTACGCTGCGATACAGTAGCCCATGGGCCACTGAATCGTATTTATTTGGGTGTCTGCTGGAATCCCTGCAGTAAGAGGTGAGTTGGAGGAGATCTTCTAATCGAAACAAAATCACTGAACCCACAGTCTGAGCAAGACAGTGGTAGATATATGATCAGGGCAGTGTTCAGCAGAAGCATACATTGGGCCCAGGGGGCCTCTCTGAATGGCATCTTTAGCGTTAAAAGGGAAGAATTCAGGAGCTTTAGATCAGAAGTGCATCCCAACTGGGCATAAGATTCCAATAAATAAGATGCTTTACGGTGACAGAGTGCCAGAAACCTCCTAACATCCTCCCCAAGCTCTACATACAGGCGTCTCTTCAGTCGACAGTGGTTTGGATGGCAGAAACCAAGCAAACAAGCTCCTTGCATAACAGAGGAGGGAAGGGAAGCAACGTCATGATGGAAGAACATCAAGTAACAACCACTACAGAAAGCACCATGAATGCTCTAATTAGGGACTACAATAAGTCCTTCAGGACAGGGGCTGTCCCTTTCCAGTGTCTGGACAGTACACTGCACAAGAGGTCCCCAGTCCCATATCAGCACTTCAGCATGCAGCGTACAAAGAGAGGCCAACTCAGAAGGACCTCCCCAGCGGCACCTGCAGGGGATGATGGACGTTTGCGTCAGTGACCTAAGATCCAAACCTGGGGAGCTCACTCTGAGTCACCGTTCAGTATATCCTCCTTCCAGACAGGTTCCCTCAGTTATTTTCAAACACCGCTTTGGAGGTTTAAATACACTTTTTTTCAGAGAAAATCCCATACTCTTATTCAGGGTTTGCCTAAATGCAGAGGTCCAGTTGGTAGCCAGCCCTATATGGCCCTATACAGTCAAACCTATAAGTGAAAAGAAGAGGCAGAAAGTGCAAGGAAACAAACAAGGGCTAGAACTAATCCAACTCTCATTCTCCCAGAGCGCTAGCCAAGTGCAAATATCCAGGATCCAAGCAGCAAGGTGGCAGGAGAGTGGGGACACTGGCCCTGTCCCCTCCCTTCCTGAATATCTGGGTTGGTACCGGCTGCATGTCCAAAAGAAAAGCAAAGGACCTTCTGCTTATTGCAGTTTGCTGTCAGGTTTGTATCCTCAATCCTCCCAAGAGCCCTGGCTCAGGCTCTTGCTGCATAAGGCAGGGACACATCCCTAAGTCTGAGGTTTAGAAACAAGATGTATTTATTTGTCATTATTTTCAGTTATCTGAGTGCAGTAAAGGTCAGAACACTTATCTTCTGGGGTTGGTTCCTGCTCCCACTCATGTGATTCAAAACCAATTGAATGATTTTTTCCATACTTCTCAGACAGAAAAAAAATCCAGTAGGAATGAAACCTGATACAGGGCATTTTCTAAAGAGGATCTGTGGGAAATGAGGATCCACCACAATGGGAGGAAGGGGAGGCTTGTGGACATTCCTAGGTGCCTCCTCCCCAGTCCCCATTCGACATGATGTAACATGAACGTGTGGGGAGGCCACAGCTTTTTAAGTAAGTTTTAACCTAAGCTGATCTTAAGGGCTGGAGCAGACAGTATCACCTACACGATACTCCCAGAACTACATTTTGGGTGATGAGACTCAAGGACATAGCTGCATGTCCTATGCCCTGTACACGGGCTGCTCCATAATCTCCAAGATTAATTTATGCAAAACACGGGAAGACACGCTTTTTCCTTTTGCAGTGAATGACCTTTCAGGAGCTTGCCAATAGTGCACTAGAAGCAATGAGAAAACCTCTCTTCTCCGGGAAGGAGACTTCTGCCATGTTGCTAACAGCACATACCTGGGAGAGGCCAATGACACCAGCAAATGATGGACGCTGATCTAGTAATACTCCACCTTCCCCCTCTGCTCTCCTAGACACCCTCCAGTCTCCGCCCTGCTCTTACAATGGTCCTTCTTCTCTGGCTGGTGACAGCTCATGGTGTGACCAGAGACAAGGAAGACAGATGAGAAGGCAAACAAGGCAGAGAAACATGATTTTGGAAAGAGTCTGGACAGAGACCTAGCCCAGAGGCAGAGCAGGAGGGAAAGAGCAGGTAGAACAGGTGAAGCAGGTATGGAGAGGGAGAGAAACGGCTGTGGGAAAAATGGGAAGACGTGTATGGCACCTTGCATGGAGAGTGATACCATCTCAGCACACAAAAGAAGGGTCGGTCTGTTGCAGAGGCAGAGGGAGAAATCGGGAACTGTCTGGTTAGAAGAGCTCAGGCTCTTGACTTTTGCAAGCCTGGGACTGGCAGGTGCAAACGTGGTGCTACTCAGAAATGGACCTAAACTCCACTGGGGGCCAGAAAGCCACCATGCCCTATCTTGTAGGACACTGGATGAACTTCAGCACACAGCCATCTGCGTGACCTCTTCATGCCTTGCTGGCAGGAACACCTGATGAGCCATGATTTGGCCAGGTCTCTCATCAGCCTAACTGCAGCCACCTCTCCCTGCCCTGAGGAAAGGACTTCTCCAAGCAACATGTCCCCATTGTGGGAGGCAAAACAGAGTCCGTGAAGGGATATCCAAAAAACCACCACCTTTCAACTGTCACTGCTGGCCAGGATCCTTGCAGCCAAAATCCTGTCCCTGCAGGGAGGTGGTTAAACAGGCTGCATCTACTCCAGCTGACTCGGAGGAAACTCTATCCCGCATCAGATAGTGGGATGGCCTCTACATGGGATCAGGTGGCAGGTGGGAGAGGGATTCTCCGTAATGCAGTGACCCTGATGCCCCTGTCCCATCCAAAGTGCTACTCTCGTCCCCTGCTAAGCACAGGTCTCCCAGGAACAGAGCACAGCTGTCCTGACTCACTGGGCACTGGCTTTGCTGGCTCAGTGCAACTCTCCGACAAGACACAGAGCCCCAGCACCTTGGTGCCGTCAGACATTTGGTGCTAATCCTTTCCCCCTTCCATCACGGCTTTCACTGGCAGAGCATAGGACTCTCAGCTCAGCTGGGAGTGACACAGAGGGACAGCCACCCTCCTCTTGACAGCCACAGAAGTCTCCAAGCAGCTCAGCACAACACAATCCATCTTTTCAGGGCAGAGTGTCTAAAGACAGGGGGAAGTTGGAAGAACGGGAGCAGGACAACGGGCCAGGACCAGAAAAAGTCATGAGGCCATGTTCAGGGAAGTAAGGTGACGTCAGGAGACAAAATTTGAGACTACAGACTTCATCAGGCTCCCAGGCAGAAACAAAGTGTTCGGACATTGAAGTGACAACCGTGCTGCAGCTCAGAACAAGACGCAAGGCAGCCCCATCCAAAGCTGGCAGCACACAAGCGGAGGGAGTCTCACCTTGCTCCGTCAGAGGGCAAGCTCCACCCCGCCTGGCCAGCGGCTGGGCCATGGCCGCAGCGGGGGGCTGTCCAGCCGATCCCACGCCTTGTCCTTCTCCTTGACTTGGCCAGCCAGCCTCACCGGCACCTCCTGTGTGGCTGGGCTGCAGGGACACGAAGCCAGGGACAACAAAAAGCGGTCCACGGTGGAGAGACACGTATGGGAGGAATTTGGGGGATAAGCTAGAGAGAGGCGATAGGAAGAGTGTGCGGTACATGAATAGTGGGGGAGGGTAGAAGATACAGGGTGAGAGAATAAAATGACATGAACAGAAGGAAGGGAGCTGCAAATAGAAGGGGATGTGGAAACAGCAGAGAGAGACAGATTGCAGGAGCGGTGGAAGTAGAGGAGACCTAGAGGGACAGAATATAATAAGAACTCTTAAAATGAGAGGAAAAGCAGGGAGTGGAGAAGAGAGGAGAAGAGAGGAGAGCAGAGCAGAGAAGAGCAGAGCAGAGGAGGGATTTATGGTCTCCCAAAGAAGGAAGACCAAAACCCTGCATCTTCCTCTCTCTAGCTTTCAAAGGTTTTGTGGAAGTAGAGTGAAGAGTCGTCACCCTCATTTTAAGACGGAACTAAAGCCCAGAGACAGAGAGGCAGTGAATGAGTGAGATGGTAGAAAGAAGCTTAGCTCCCTAGTTAGAGTCTTCCATCAAAGATACACGGGAAGAACAGTCTTGACTTTCTTCTCCTGAGCACACTAGAGAGAGCCCACTACCCAAATATGGTAGTAAGAGGGCCTGCTAGGAGAACAAGAGATAACCCTAAGTAACACAGGAAAAAGAGCAGCAACTGCTCTTCTTTGCCAGCACCAAAGTCTCTGGAGATCTGGATTTAGATATATTCAGAGTAAATTAACCTAGAATGCACCAAAACAAACACTGACTGAGTGCTTACATGGAGAATTACCTGTAGGGAGAAGGTGTTGCAGCGTGGGTTCAGGTACTGACCAACCCTACCAACTTATTGCCAGCTGCGAGGAGAACTGAAGAGGGGTGCACGGGAGGCTGCACCATAGGGGCTCTGCTCCCACAACGCTCCCTAACATCTTTCATTTGCAGGTATATTTTTTTTAAGTGTCTAATATTTATCCAGTACATTTCAACCGCCCCTATGGAAAACCAGCTTTTTGTGCATACAAACAAACACCAAGCCCCCAACACCACATAGGTGTGGGCCAAATATAGTTTGTAAGAGCCCTGAATAAACTAAATACCTGGTGCCTGCTTGCGCTTCCATACACACATGCAAACAGAGCTTCCCAGTTACACAGGAACCCAAAGGATATGGTATTTCCCTAACCTCAGACAACACTACTTTATGGCTTGCTAGCACAAGAATTGTCTAGGATTCCCTCGTCAATGAGTGATGAAGGTCTCTCTGCTATAAACTGATGTTAATGGCAGGTTGTGTACCTTGTTTGTTTATTGCAGAGGAGGAATGTTTGTCGTGGCTGTCAAGTTTATAAAAATATTCCCATGACTTCAGACAGCTTGGCATTTTTACATGCAGCTGAGAGAGTGGGTGAATGTACAGATGAAAAATTCAAGAAACATTATTAAGGGAGGAAAGAGAATATCTCCTAGCGCCACCAAGATGGCTTAGAAAGGCCAAGGAGGTCAGAGACATTTCAAAAAAAATGCAATTTTTTCGCCCTGGGGGCTTCTGAAGAGCTGGCAATAATTAAGCATTACAACACCTTTCTGGAATAGATAAGTCAGCTGAGGCCATCTGAGGTTAAAGGACTTGCCCGTGATCACACACAGCAAATCAGTGGCAGAGAGGAGAATTAAACCCAACAGGCTTAGCTTCCATTATCCTACACATCTGGCTGATGTCCAGACCAAAGGACAGGAGCTGTGCCGATTGGACCTGACTGTCAAAGCACAGGTCCTCCAAGACAGTACAGCAATCGGGCAAAAAGCTGAGCGGCAAGCATCTACCCTAACTTAAAGATGGTAAATGTAAAAACAAGTGACAGAAGGCTGGGAAGCAGTGCCTAGTTACAAACCGTGGTGCCAAGTGGATTAAATATACATCGATAGATTCAATTACAAAGAGCAGCATGCAAAATGGAAGTGACTGCAGTCAAGGACCCAGGATGGCAAGAAATAACCCCAAAATACGATCACGTTTTTCAGTAGGAAGAAAGATATGCTACCAGACCTCATGGAGAAGAAGGTGCAGCCTTCAGTCTCCAGGGGGACAGTCCAAGGCCACCGCAGGCAGTGAGGAGAGAGTGACACTCAAGCCCCAAGGGCTAGTGAGAAGCCTGTGGGACTCAGGTTTAGTGAGCTGAGAGAGATCCGTATCACCTAATGTCGAGCAGCCCTTTGTTATTGCTGTCACCAGAGAAGCCAGAGAGTGAAGTGGTAGAGAAAGGGAGCTATTCCTCCGTTCCCCTCAGCCACCCACGCCTCGCCAGGGCAGGGCTGAGACGCACCCACTGAGTGAGGAAGAGGGTGCCTCTTCCACACTTCAAGGGTCCACACTGCCTTGGGCTGGAATATCCAAAGACACCATCACCCGTGTCGATATTCAGCCCTGCATCCATCTGTGCCCAAACGCACGTTCTGTTTTAGGGAGCCCTGAAAGTACCAGGTTTAGCAGAAGGCGAGGCCAGACCCTGACACCATTGACCAGCTCAATGGTTCAATACTCCGCGCCTGTAAGGGGAACAGAAGCTCTCCAGAACAGAATCTCTTTGCCCTCCTTTGCCCATGCATTTCCCCAGGATTTCCAAGAGTCGTGAAATTATCATTGCAACCCTCCGCCCAGCTTCATCCTGTGCTTATCACAACACGTGTACTACCCCTATCAGTAGTAACGATTTAATTTCCTCCTTCTTCTTGGAGCAAAAATAGCAAGGCTGATCATTCAGCACTCCATACACAGAGCTGCCACCTGACAAATGCAGGTGACTGCCGTTAAATGGAAAGGCAAGTACAATCTCAGACCATTTTTTGTACCTGGAGAACTAGACCAGCAGTGTTTTGCATGCAAGATTACAGGTCTGTGTGCAGTTGCATTTTGACATTCCATTACTGCAATTGCACACGGCCAGTTACGTGCCTTAGCAGCAGCTTACAAAAGCAATTGCTGCTAAACATACAAAATCCAGTCCCCAGATGCACACGCGCAAGACTGACAAACTGGTCCTTATTCTTCTGCTACAGAAAAAGCATGCATTCGCTAGCTGCCTGCCCCCTGCACAAACACCACGCCAGCATATTGCCTTGCACTTGCATTTGCATGTTGATCCACATACTCATCGGAGCCTTGCAATAACCTCAAATGTACACAGCATTTTGCAATCAGGAGCGTCCCAAAAATGCAAAAAAGGCCCCAGTTTTTGCACTAAAAATTCTCCCAGCAAGCAACTGTAACCACCTCTTCAGCTAGAACGTACTGTCTGTTTAAGGCCCCAGAGAAACACAGTGCTAACCCTTTAAGACAGTAAGAGATGAATACTTTTTTTCATTCAAACTATAGGGGAGTTTTACCTAGATAGACTGCAATTTCCTGAGCTCGAGTCTGGCAAAGTGCCCAGGGCTAAGACCACCCCTGCCCCCCCCCCCCCCCCCCCCCCCTTCTTTTGGCAAAAATTACCACGGTGTCTTTAATAGTCAGAAGTAGTTTTTTAGGGCTTTGTTTTCACAAAAGATGCCGAGGCAAAACTGAGTTGTAAGCAAGCCTGGGTACTGCAGTATTTCTTCCAAGAACTAAACTGATGTACAACGTCCTAAGCGTTCTATCCCCAGATACTCTACCCAGGGATGGTTCAGGACTGAGTCAGAGGGAAGTGGGCTGAATCACAAATAGCCATTCCTGCAAACTGCTCCCCTCCACAACCCCAAGTTTACAATCCGAGCAGTGACCAGGTTGCGGTTAGCTTGGGAAAGCTGATGAGATCACAGTCTGGGGAGATACAGCCTCAGACAGCCTCAAGTTTTTGTTAATCAGCTCCTTGTTTTGCATGGAGACACGGACAGGAGTTGTTACACCAGGTTTACCATATGTTTATAATATTGTTGTTATGGGAATACATGTACAGCCCATGTCACTGGCAAGTTGTGCCGTTTTCTGCTGGAAGGACAAAATGGAATTCACTGTCCAACAGCGTGCCAAACGTGTGCATACTCCTAGCAAAATTTATCGTAGCGTGAGTCACACTCGGTGCAAAAACCGAACGCTTTGCTCGTGCGATGGTGTGTGAGCCCGCCGTAGTGTCTGCGCGCGAGCATGCAGCACGTCACAACTGTCCGTGAGCACCTCAATGTGCTGCTCCTTCCCT
This sequence comes from Eurystomus gularis, assembly GCA_013400335.1. Taxonomy (NCBI): domain Eukaryota; kingdom Metazoa; phylum Chordata; class Aves; order Coraciiformes; family Coraciidae; genus Eurystomus; species Eurystomus gularis. Next base: position 23,497 of record VZZY01016236.1, read on the forward strand.
GGGAGGCAGGCAAGCGTTACCCCCATTTCACAGATTTCAGCAGGAAGATCGATCCTAGCTTTAAAGCAATTTGCCTAAGGCTGCCTGTCAAATCAATGTCAGAATCTCAAGTTCTGCGAGATCTCCATGTCCGAGAGTGTTACTTCTTAAACATGACAAGTGAAGGATAAGGCAGGGATGACGTTAATTCAGTTATGTACACAAGTCCACGTCACATAGCAGAAATATTTGCTCCCTCGTGTGTCCCAAAATGGTGTTTAGGGCAATGAAGTTTGCTTCCAGGACGCAAGAATAACATATTTGTAAGACCGTTATCAAAACTACAATGCCCAAGATGCCTGCACCCTTAGGTGTAGGGCAGGGAGCATCGATGGTGCTCGCGTCTTCTGTGGCTAGGAGCAACATCTTCTACCTGCATCTTCTGTGGGTAGGTGGATCAAGTGGCCCCACCATGCAGGATCAGCACCGAATCACTGCTGAGGAGAAATCCGCTTGTCTAACAGCCCCCCGGTGCCACAAAAACCAGGCTGAAGGAGCGAAATACGTTTTGTTTACTGGCAGCCTCACCAACTCCTAAGCTGCCACTGAAGATCTCAGAGGTGAGAGCAGCCAACTAGGGCAATGGACAACTAGTTCAAAGGAAAACAGATTTACCCCGTGTCCTTGTAGACATCAGCAAACAGCGTTAAGAAATGGCCAGCTCCCCTCCCACCTCCTCCTCCCTCCCACCCAGCCCTGACATGTTGCCATGTTCTGTCCCCATCTCCATGCAGCTAGTCACATCCCATGCCGCAGTTGAGGAGCAGCGTGCAAGCTTTAATTGTGCACGCGCTCTCCAGGGAAGGGCGGCATGGGATGCGAGCGACTGTCCACAAAGGAGCGGAGGCAGGAGGCCAAGGCCGGTTATTGGCCTCGAGACATACTTGCTGATCAGCGCGTCGAAGATTTTAAAGCGCATAGCTGATCAGATCGGCAGCTTGTCCTAGAAGGAGAAAAGAGACATAAAATATGCACAAGCCTTCCTTCTGTCCTGACAGCAGGTTGAGTTTTCAGATGATGTGGAAACAGCAGCCTGCTCTCCTCCCCCCAAAATGGTCTCCTCTTGTGCCTTTGCTGCAGCGCTGCCGTCTTGTTCCTGACTCTGGAGACTCTGCTCCCTCCCCAGCCTTCCTGCAGAGGCTCAGGCTCTGGCCAGGGGCTCCACACCACTGTTTTTATGCCCGTTCAGCCCTCGGCCTTTCTTCTCAGCATGCCAAGCGGGGTCTCATTAGCGTTCCCTGTTGTTAAGCTTTTGTGGCTCAAGCCCATCCAGCGCCAAGCTGGAGCAGAAAGGGCATCAAATCGCCATCCGGGGGGGGGGGGGTGCAAAACTTCCCCATGCTGCCAGCCCAGCTGGAATTCAAACAGGTGATCTCGGAGAGGAAAGGTGGAGAACGCCCGCGTGTGAGCTGCGTGTGTGGGAACAGCGCACAAATTATGTCTGCGATGAGCAGGCGCTGCTTCAGCTTCTCCCCAAAAAGAGCAACTTAAGAGCATGTTTGACCTGAGATCAGTCCTCTGCATTTGTATGTGCATAACATTTTTATGGTGTCGTTTGTGCACGAGATGTCTGTGGTATGTGCCTGTTCCATCACGGGAATGCTGCTGTGAACAACAAGGCTAAAACATGGCACATACCGGTTTTAAGTCTTAGCCGCCTCACATCGTAATTTGTGTTATTGCGAAGTTGGCTGTCAAATACTACTGCTACCAGACTGATAGAATAAGCTATTATGTAAACTGAGGAAAACACAAGAATCGGGCCATGCCTGTGCATGAACCACGCTTACAACATGTGCCCGTTGCCCCTCGGGAGGAAGAATGTGCTACACGGGCAGGTGTGTTTGCACAAACTTGCTGTTTCCAGGCATGTGGAGGGGCCGAGTGTGCAGGAGCGTTCATGATAAAGCTTTATTTCATCCCCATATATATATTCACAAGGGAGGAATATTTTGTCCTTGCTGTTGCCAGATAACAACATCATTAGCACAAATTTACAAAAAACATTTTAACAGAAGGTATTCCTACCAGAGAAACCACCTATGGAAAAAGGCAAGCCCATCCTTCAGCTGCAATCCTTGAGCTTGCTATCACCCTTGAGCTGCTACAAAGACCCCTTCCCCCTACCAACTGACCCAAACTCTGTGGAGTCAGAACACTCAACCTCTGTTTTCTTCCATGCTGGAAAGTCCAGTTTAGCTATGCTCCACACTTGCTCATGTCCTGATTTAGTTCAAAATTCCCCCTCTTTTTAAAGCCCTCCAAAGAGATGGTCCAAGCTCTTCCTTGGACATCCTTTCTCCACTGTCCCCCACCTGTCTACATCGTCTCTCCACAGGTTTTCCACCCAGCATCAGAACCGTAGCTGCCAGAACCGCCTTCTCCTCCCTAGGTCCAGCTGCCTGGAACAGGCATTTTTTCTCCCTACCTCACTGCCTGACAAGTCTCCTTTCAAAAATGATCTGATACTTCTTCCCCTTCTGCGATGATAAACCTCAGAGTTTTTCTCCCTGCTTCTCACATACCTCCATCACTGGACTCTCTGACTGTAAAGCATGTGGGATAAAGGTATCATGGAAAACGCTACAGCAAATCATGAGGTTTTGCTTTGATTCTTTTTCTGCTTATTTATTTATTTTTTGAAGGGAGGTAACTAGTCAGAGAGAAGCTGGCTGAGATTTCTGCCGTACCATTTTTTTTGCAGCAGCAAGATCCTCCATCTTCCTTGCTGGATTGAATAGGGTCTCAGGACAATTTAGACTCCCTCCCCCATCTCCCATTCCTGCTCATATTCTTCAACACATGATGCTCTGCTCCCAGCCTTGCCTGGGAAAGCACACATCCTCACTCTCTCTCCCTCTTTCGGCTCCTGGTTCGCATAGGTTGTGTCAGGACATCAGGATGACGAAGATTTGTGCAGCTCAGATTCTTGTAGGTTATTCTTTAACAAAACAACTAGAATCAATGAAACCTGAATGATGGCAGATGACAAACTTAAAAGACCTCAGGAGGATGCACCCAGCGTACTGGGCGGCTTTCTGCATCTCACGCCAAAAGGACAAAAATAACCATCCAAATTCTAACCAAACCCAGTGCCGACGCTGTAATGAGGCCGGGCATGAGGATCAGGGTTTCTCTTCCCTCTGCCTTTTTTTTTTTCTCTTTCTTTTTTTGCTCTTGCACATTATCACCTCACCAACAGTAGGTTAAACAGCCACAAAACCTCCAGCAAGCAAGCAGGCTTCACACCGCCGCTCTCACGCCGAGCTGGGTATTTACTTGCTGATAAACGGCGATTGTAAATACATCTCACTTAACCCCCCCACATCCAGGGGGGGGAAAAGCCCCCCCCCCCCCCCCGCGGCAGACTTCCCGGGGCCGCCCGGCTCCGGAGGCAGCGGGATGGAGGAGTGACAAAAGACCCCGGCCTTCCACCCACCCTCCCCCGGGCC
>VZZY01016236.1:27872-42198 GCA_013400335.1 Eurystomus gularis
CGGCCCCGCGCCTCGCCAGGCTGCCGGGGGGTTGCCGGCCTCCCTCCGCCCCCCAGCCTCCGCCGGGCTCCGGCTGAGAACCCAGCGCTGAACCTGTGGAGTAAATAATACGGGTCCACCGTGTCCCTCCCTCGCAAGCGCTGCCGCCAACCATGTCTTCCAGCGCTCCGGCTCCTCGAGGGTCGTTATCAAACGGAGGAGCCGGCGGGGAATTTGCCCGATCCCCCCCAGACTGCTCACACCAAATGGTGGGGAGCCAGCCCCCGGAGCCTCAGCGTCAGCTTCAGCCTGGAAGCCCACTTCACAGCAACGTGGTGGCAGAGAAGGGCGAGGAGAGGCATCACAGAAACCAAGCCCTTCTGGGCTCCCAAAAATTTTTGCAGCCCCTGGCACTGTAAACAGCAGGGGCGAGGGAGCCTAGGAGCTGAGTTCTCCAGTGGGAAAGTCAGGGTGTCTCCAGGCATGGCCTGTTCCAACAACCCAAGACACCCAAAAGGGGTCTCGCCCAACAGCAGGGCCATGTTGGGTCAGGGCTCATAGAGATTTGCACAAAGTTTTTTAGCTGGGAGGGTTCCCGGGGCATCCCGGTTTGTGTGCCTTCCGTCCAGCAAAAGCTAAACCAAAACATAGCCGGCGTGAATCATTAAACTCAGAGCTGCCTCACGTATGGGTTCAGCAGGGTTCAGTCGGCCCAGAAAGCAAGCCACATGACCGACTGTCATACGTTTCATAACGAAACCACAAAACTCAATCTCAAAAAACACGTCCCTGTCCAGGGACAACAAAAGTTTTTTTTCTGTGAGTCTCAGCAGAAAAGGTCTGCGGAGCCCAGAAGAGTGTTGCACAAGCATCAGCTGGTTTCATTTAATAAAAATAATTATAATAATCAGGATAATCACCACTTGGATAGCTTTTTTTGTCCAATGATCTCAAAGACAGGCAAGTTTTTTATCTAAATTTAACAAGTGGTAGAACAGATTCAGGCAGATGAAGTGATCTACCCAAGGTCAACTTCTGAACCCACAGCAGAAAGGAGAGTGCACATCTTTGAACTCAAGTGCTCAACAGAAAAGCTGCTTCCCAAAAACAGAACTCCTACAATCTCCCCAAAACTCAAAAGTTTTATATGTGTCAGGGTTTCACTCTGAGAAATTTTACCCAGATCTAATTTGTAGCTTGGATACTGGGATAGGACAGATGCAAATGAGTTGCTTCCCAGGAAAGAGGAATAGAGGTCAAGGGGGAAAGGAAGACTGCAACCAAGAACGACTGGGGAGAAAGGAGAAAGGGAAGACCAAAGCTAGGAGAAGGCTGGAAAACCTGACACTTACAAATTTCCCAGCTGGAAGAGCAGGGTAGAACCAAGAGATCTGGGTGAAGGGACTGAAGGCAACATGGAGAATATAAAAAGGTGAAAGAACTTACAGTATAGAGTTCAACATGGAGAATATAAAAAGGTGGAAGAACTTACAGTATAGAGTTCAACAGGCAGGAAAACCAAATCAAACCGTTTGCAGTCAGGCACTCTAGAGATGGTAGAGCGTGCTCTCACCAAAGCCTTGAGCAGAGCTATCAGTCAGCTCCCCTGAGCAGGCTGCCCAAGCACTCTCACCTTGGAGAGTGCTGGGAGCTGACATTGCAGGTCCTCAGAGGAGGATGACTACCACGCTCAACCTGCTGAAAGCAAAGCCAGTTTATACACAGAGTGGTCATCACCTCCAGCTTCATCTCTTGCAGCCTCTGCAACAGGATGTAGGACAGCAGCCATGCCTACCTATGCACATGGGCTGCAGCAAGGCTCTGACATGTCTCCTGAGCTCAAGTTTTCTGAGTCTTTTAAGGGAGAACAAAAGCCTCCCTGTATTGTCACAGGTTGAAGCCCGGTCATTTCAAGTACCCACATTCTGCTAATGGGGAAAAACAACCCAGGGCTAAACTTACCTTCCCTGGGAATGGCTGCAACCACTAGATAGCTCTCTCCACTGCTCCAAGTCTCACTCTTTCAGGTCATTTTTGAACTTGATGAAGATGACTTGGTCTTCTTTTCCAGTCCCTGGACTTCCTAATGCCTAATCAGCTCTGGGCGAGGCTGTATCTTCTTGCAACTGATGAGAGCTGCGCTCTTGGCAGGGTGGATTTTCCCCCTTCCTTCATTTCCATAACGTTTCTCTTCTGTTTACTTTCCCATTGCTCTCCTCATGGCCCCAGTTCAGGGCAGCATGTAAGCACATGTTTAATCTCATTGATCTCATGGCGCTCCATGTATGAAGGAAAACATGGGTCCCTTTGCCCAGAGCCTGCTTATGAATTTTATGTTAAAGAGATATGAAGTAAAAGTCAGAAGTGGTCGCTCCAGAGGGGACTGGAGTGTGGGCTTCCCCCTCCTCTCCGCCAAAACCCTGAACAGCCAAAGCTAGTGATTCCTGCAGATGCTTCCTCTCTGGTGCGTGTGTGCCCAGGGAAGCCACAACTCTTTTAAGAAAATCATAATGCCTTTGGCAGAAGAGGCTAACATGCCCTCTCTCTCCAAAACAGCCGGCAGCTCTGGATCTGGAGCACATCCATGGGAGATGCAGACAGGAAAGCCCTGAGGCAGAGGAGGCAGTGCAGGCTGGGTCTTCTGTATCTTCCATGGGTACTTTAACCCCTTTGGACACTGCACCTTAAAAAGAAGCATCATCTCCTCTGGGGGCTTGCACAGAACCCATGCTGGAGGTATGCTCCTTTAGGCATTAGTGCCTGCGTCCTTCCGCAGCTGTTGTGCTTAGCTTAAACCCTCAAGCAGGAGGCTTCCCCAGATAGGTATGGAACAGAGCTGCTGAAACCGTGGGACCTCACTGCCAAATCTGGTGGGCCTGAGGGGTCTGGGCATCCCTAGCACCAGGCATGAGCTGAACCAGGGTTTGCAGGATCATAATTTGCCCTCATGTCTAAAATTCACCTGTGTCATGCTTTAGGAGACTAAGAGCTTCCTTTTATTTGGCTCGTTGTCTGTCAAGTAGGAATTACAATGCCCCTTTCTTGCACGTCTGTTAATTTAGATTATATGGTGGAGGGTTTTGGGGGGGGAGCAGGGAAATAACACCTTTTTAGTATGTGCATGTACAATGTCTCCTAAAACAGGATCCCCAGTTAGGCTGTTTAACTGGCTGCTGTGAAACAAGTAACATACAACAGGCTAGTCTAGGCTCCATACATATGAATATAGCCAAGTCTCCTTTTCTACTGCACTGAAGCATTTGGCTGTTTCCTCCTCTACAAATACATCAAAAATGTGTAGCAAGCCCACTATGTTTGTCCTGTTTCCCAAGCACTCATTCATACACCTGCACCATATAGACGTTCTGCGCATGCAGGGTAGACCAGACACCTTCCGAGCGCACTGGGCACACTGTACATATGCAGATCATCTGCACAGCATATGCACAGCAGGTCTGACAATTTTTGGATTCATTAGACATAGTGCGTGCATGCTATACAGTTCACCTCCCCAGTGTGCAGTCGACCTATCCTGAATTTCTGGATGTTCAGCAGCCCAGCTATCTGAAAGGCCTGATGGGCATGCAGAAATTCTGGATAAACATATGCAGTGTTGAGATTCCATCCCAACAAAATTCCCAGGTGGAGAAAGACGAGATGCCCAGGGAAACACACACATGGGGAAGCTCACAATGCTGAGAAAGAAAGGGTGGTTGATCTGTGCCTGTGCGGCAACCATCTATATCTCTTCTGATCTATGCTGCTCTGCCTTGCCTAATACTTACCCTTCCCAGTCGAGTGTCCAGGCTGTTCTGAAAGCTGGGGTGGGTTTGTGTCTCCTGTGCCACTCTGGCCTTGCATGGCTCTCTGTGGTTGCCTATACACACGCAACCCATCTCATCATGTGTAGGCTGGTTGTGATTGCTGCCTGTCCCCCTGTCCCTTGGAGCAGATGTTCTGAAATTCTGTACTTGGTCACATTTTGCTATGCTTGGGAGCGTCATTTGCTCAGCCCCATTAGTTTTTCCCGTTGTCAATACAGCCCATCTAATTCCATTGCCATAGATGCTTAATTTCTGGTCAGACCTCAGATAAAATATTCTTAAGAAAATCTCAGGAATCCCATTATTGCCAATTTTCAAGCCATCTGTTACTTTTCTTTAAGTCCCTGATCTTGGATTCATGGGCTTATGCAAGAATCTCAGCTTTCCCTGAAAAAGGAAAAGTAACTTTTCTAGCTCGCGAAAGGCTCTGACACGGGAATAGCAGAAAAGGACCCTGAAGTGATCATGCGTGTATTTTCAAGCCAGATTACTGAGCTCCTGCCCTGATTTGCAGGTCCTGCCTCTTAGCGTTGCTTTCTGGAGATGACGGTGTGCTGTTCGGCTGGTTTTAGACCTTTCTGCTGGGGGCGGAGGACGTGCCAAGGAGTGTAGTGAGAGGAGGGGAACGACGACTCTGGAGCAGTGCACTAGAGAGGTATCCTGAAGTCTCCTCAGCCGGAGGGGGGACTGTTCCTCTTGCAGTTGCATTGTTTTATGGTGGTGTCATGCAATGAGATGGTGCCGGTTGTGGTTGTAACCAGCAGGCGGAGCTGAGCTGAATAAACAAGAGCGAGCTATTCATAGCCATGAAGAGGGCAGAGCACTCCTCTCCTAGCAACACAACCAGCAGAAGCGCTTAAAAGCTCTGCCCAACTGGTGAAGAAATGTGTGTGCAAAATGTTGATGTTCCTCCCTTCCTGAGCAGTTCCCACCCCATTGCTGTGTGGTGCCTGGAGACCTCTCACCTGCCCGGCTCCCTCGCTCCAAAACCTCTGTTTGATCTCAGTGATGCGCTCCTACGTGTGGTGGCAAGGTCTGTTTTCTGGGGTTTGATCAGTGGTTTTTCTGGTTTAATAACACAAGCAAGATGAGAAGGCAAAGGCAGGGTGCAAACCTGTGCTGTGGGCTGTGGCAGCCGGGATCTCCTCACATGGGTAGGAAGAGCAGGGACGCACACTGCCCTGCTGCCTGTCCTAGGGTGGGTCCTGGACCATCCCTGGTCCAGAGTACCCACAACCATCTGGAGAGCTGCTGCATCATGTCATTTCTGTGCTCATTTCTCATTATCGGAAGGCCAGTTACATCAACACCCGCATGTAGGGCGGGGAGAAAATCCTAGGGCATAGCTCTGGAAGCTTTGGGTGCAGATATGTGAGAAAGCCCACAGCAGGGGAATAATACCAGGTAAATGTGCAGGGATGTTTTGCAAAGGAAGCTAGCACACCCAGCCGTTTGAAAAATTAGGCATGTAGTAGCAAGGTACTGACAAGTGTTCCACACACCTGTAACACCGCCAGTAAATCAACCAAAAGCATTTGTCAGCTCATCATTAGGAGAGTAATGAGGTAAGTACAACAGAATTTAGGGCAAGCAAAGAGGCCAGCATCCCTCTGCAGTAGATACTGCCGGAGACAAGGAAGAGTCAAAGTTCAAAAGAAAACATGTAGACTGCAAGCGGAGGGAACCCGGTCCGTAAGGAATAGCATCCCTTGCTCTGACCTCTGCATGGTGCAGATATACAGTCAGACCTTTCGGAAGGACCAAGTTTGCCTTCATCCTGCTACTGCCACGTAACGACAGACACAGACTCCTCGGCTTTCAGGAACACATGCTTCTGATTTCACCAGTCCATAAGCGTAACAAATGCCCCTGAATCAGCCTACAGGTATTTTGATCTCTGGCACACCATGATGAGCAGATTGTTAACAGACATCATAGTTTTCCAACACATTTTCAATGTGTGAATTTAATAAATCGTTGAGAACAAAAAAGGGGGGGGGGGGGGGTAATCATAGGCACAATTTCTATCTGAAAGCTGCATACTAGGCTTCCAGATCTCTTGCAAACATGCCATCACTTGAAATCCAGGAGTAATTATCTTTTATGGAGTTTGGGGAGGAGAGAGGGCCTCAACTCACAGTTTGCCATTTGGTTACAAACTATTTGCTAAATAGCAGGAGAATTATCAAATCCAGGAATCCTGGGTTCTGCTCCTAGCTATAGGACCAAGAGGTTAAAATAGCAGAGGGGCCAACCAAGTCACATAGATTTTGCCCATCCACGTGAAAGGCAAGGTAGCTGAAGGGGTAAGAGGGAACTGTATTCGAGTCTCAAAGAATGCCATACTGTGCAGCTTTTTTCTTTATTTTTGCATTGCAGGAGGGTTAGGTGTGCAAGGGGTCACAGACCAAAGCCTTGGTCAGCAAATAAGGTTAGAAATTGCCCTGAAATTAAGTGAAATAGCAGCAGGGGACAGCCGGTGATGTAAGGTGTTCTCCCTCAGTGCAGCCTCCCTGAATCTGCAAGAAATTCAGCCTGGGATTCTCACACAGTGTACCTGATTCAGCTGAAAAAACAAAAGCCCGGTACAGCTAAGAGTACATGATAGAAGCAACGATAAGACAAGAGCAAGCAAAGAGAAAGGAACAATTGATTTAATGCTTTTTTCATTTGTATTTAAATAAATAAAGATGCCAATAGAAGGCTCTAGGCACCTTACCATACAATTAATGCAACCAAAGAGAAACCAAACTACGCACCTCTCCCAAGCAGCATGAAATGATTTTCCAGAATGTGCTCTGACACCTTCCAGAGGAAAAAAAGGACTCACTCCAACCCTCCCAGCCTCTCTCTCCAAAAGGAGTGATTTGCAGCGCTTGCCCTGCGGACTTCTGCTGGGAAAGAGGGACAGTATACCCCTGAGAGCTGCTGCTGCCCTACCGAGGAACCCCCGCACCCGCTGCCTGCCCATGGACCGAGGAGACAGGCGATGCTCCTAGTCACTAGTGCATGGGAAGGGGATACAACCTGCTGCTCATCTTTCTCTGGTAGTGCTGAGCGGGAAAAATGTTGGCTTGCCCAAGACCCTGTTGACACTAAAGTGTACTGTTGTCCCCAGTATAAGAAGCTGAAAAACTTCTATGTCCTAAGGGAAAAAAAAAAAAAATTTCATTCACCAGTGGTTATTTCACTAGCAGGACTTGTTACAGGCTCCAAGCTCGTAATGTTGTTAGTGTTTTCCCCACCACCATGCAGTTTGAATTGTTCCTGTTTTCCATTAGCATCTCTTGCTCAACGCTGCAGCTGCACACACACTCCTCTCCTTGCTGGTGAGGCCGGGGCTGGATCTGGTGGTGCTCCTGCTCCCAGCCCTCAGCTCAGCGGGGACAGCCGGCTGCCTTCCCCTGCGTGCACCCAGGACTTGCAGAGGGTGACCAGCACTGACACCGCTGCCTGCGGCGGGCTCCCCAAGGCAGGGGTGCCCTGGCAGTTTGGGCAGGGCTGTGCACATTTCAGGTATGGTGCCTGGATGCTTGCAGCGTGCCAGCTGCTTGTCCTGCACAGCAGCAGTCACACAATGGGCAGAGGTCCATCTTTGGGTTCAGGTGGATGACCCTAAATGACAGCTGGTAACCACAGACCAGTTTTCCAGCAATTGTGCTCAAGCACTAAGCCGATTGCTGTCAGGGCTGGGGAAGAATGTTCCAAAGCCACCTGGGAGTGAATAGTTTGTGCTGTAGGAGGGTCCCTTTTGTCCCCTCTCACCAGCCCCAATGATCTCCCACCCAACCTTTCACCCAGGAGCCTCTGAGATGGTACAGTGCTGCGGGGCAAGCTCAGGGGCATGCATCAGGCCAGGACAACAAATCAGGGAATGGGATGAGGCAGAGGAATGGCATGTACTTATGTGCATGACAGTCCAAAGAAACCTAGCAAAGCTGGGGCATACAGCTAGGACCCAGAGCAAGAGGGCACAGAGGCTGGGTGCCACGAATGGGGATAGTAGGGAAATGAAAACTTCAAACTGCTGATGTTTTATTGCTGATCTTTTACTGCTCAAATATCTGTTGGTATCGTCAGGCAAACTAATAGCCACAGTTGCTGGAAAAAACTCTGCTGCAGTAATGGCTCTCTGCTGTCGTTAGCCTGAGCTACCTGCTCCAGATTCAACATGAGCTGGTATCTAGACCGTCTATGTGACTGCAGATGTGCTGGGGGGCAAGCACAGACTGGCATAACACATGGTGCTGAGCACTGCCAGGTCAAAAGAAAGAGCATACCCATGTGTGCATAGTAAGGACCAGTCCAGTAGCTGGTTCTCCAGTACTTTGGCAGATCTAGTGCGAAAAGGAGCGCAGCCTTAAAGTCATGTGCAAGCCAGGTACAGGAGACTGACATCATCTCCAAGCCTAGGCAGCTTGGCAGACTTTGAAAGCACAAGTGGTCTTGAACAACAGAGGGTGGTTTTGCTAGGTTAATCCTTACGTCTCCTCTGCTCTGCCTCTGCCCTCATAGTTGATCTCCGACCATCTGCTCCATCAAAGACGCAAAGTCCTGTAGGATGAAGTTACAAAGAGAAGGCTTTCAACAGTCAAGTTACTTCCATTTGTCTTTGGGTTCTCTACAGGTTCACAGTCACCAACCACAGCAGTAACTGGAGGGATCCTTATGAGGCAAGGCAGAATTCCCAAACCAGAGGCAGGTCTGAAGGTACTTGGAAATCACAGCTGGCTATATCTCTACAGAGATGGAGACGACACCTGGTGACAAGGCAATCCTTATGAAAGCTATACCTCACACATCCGGCAGGTCAGCCAATGTCCTGAAGAGCCAATCTTCATGGTCTTGCAGCCTTTGCCACCTTGGTGACACTGACACCTATGCAGTACAGAGAGTTAGCTCTGCTGCTGCTAACTCTGTGCCAGAGCATACAGGCATAGCAGAGCTGGTGGGACATGATTCAGCTTGGGTCCGGTATGAGTCCTTCTTCCTCAATTCAGCAGCATGCCTTCTGTAACAAGTCTTATCCCTATTACTTCATGTATAGCTTTACTTCATGTACCATGGGATGAAGGCCAGAGCTTTGAAGTCTGGTGCTGCATGGGCATAGTGACTTGGGTCTTCACTGGCACAGACATCCTTGCACCAACTTTTGTATCATGGTGTCAAGATGTTTGCAATATCCAGGGGAAGCAAAAGGAGAAATGAATGACATCAGAGAGATTTGCTTCTGATGGAGGAATCCAGAGGGATCTTGCTGAAGTGATCTCAGGTATGCTTTGTCGCTTGCCCCAGTGCCAGGTATGCCTCAGCGTGCACACTCACATACTCCTAGCCTGGCAGTCATCAGACACTTGCCCTGTCCCTGTGCTGCTGGCAATTGCCACAAAGGTGCCTCAGCAAGCACTGCCCAGCTCTCAGTCTTCTCCTTGAGTTTCCATCAACTGCCAGAAAAGCTCTCGCTCTGTTGTCCCTGGTGGCCAGAGCTCATATTGGGCAAACACAGCTTGGCAGTCCTACAGAAGGTATGTTTCAGTTGAGGAGCTGAATATATCTCCTTCCTCATCCAGCAATTATTTTGCTTCCTCTCCTCATTCTAGGTCCCCAGCCTGCGTGCCTCTGCCTCCTCGCACACTGGATGTGGTCCCAGCAGAGCTCAGCCCTGCATGTCGGCTGGGAGCACACACAGCCACAACATCAGGCATGATTCCTGATCCCAAACTGCACCAGCTGTCACCGCCTTAACCCGCTGGGACTTGGTGGAACGGGGTTTTTCTAGTTCGTGTGGTCTGGCTGCCCTGAGCCTCAGAAACCCATCCGAGCTGCACATTACTCAGCAAGCCCCAGTCTAACCGCTGTCCCAGCAAGGAAAAGCCACAGTTACCATGCTGCCTGCTCAGGGGCTGGCAACGGAGAGAGGAAGGGAGTGACCCTCCTGTGGGTCAGGGAGGCTCCTGGCAGTTTTTCAGCAAGCCCCTGGGCAGTGAGCTCACCCTGTCCCTGTGCTGCTGGCGATTGCTGCAAAGGTGCCCAGCAGAACTCCATGGGGAGCTCCAGTGGTACGCGTGGAGGGGAGAGTGAGCCAGGGCAGTTAGCATGGAGGTAGCAAACCTCCATGGGAGGATGTATGGAGAGAAACCTCTCCTATCAAACATCTAGCCTTGAAAGAATACGGGCAACATTGTCCGGCTCCCAGTATACTCTAAACACTGGTGGTTTGGTGTAAAAACTATGCTGCTTAGAGCCGAGGAGCCCAGTCCACTTACAATTGATTTCCACAGGAATCTCTTCACTGGCTCCAGGGGGAATTAGGTTTGGGCTTGAGGGAAGGAGATGAGGTGGGATGCAGTGCCACCATGGAGGAATCAACCTGCCCTTGTCAAAGCCATGTGGCCATTCTCCTGGAGGCAGAGATAGCGAAAGAAGAAAATCCAGAAAGGGACAAACTGACATCTGGAGCTATCTGGCTCCATAATTCTTTGTCTCTCCAGCATTTATTGTTTGTACAACAGCAGTGATTAGTGCCCCCGCCGATGTCAAGGCCTCCCTGTACAAGGCACTGAATAGGCATAATGAGAAACAGCTCCTGCCCTGAGCAGCTCAACTAAAGAAGAGAGCAAGGGCATGCGGAAGGGAAACAGGGATGGGAAACGGTGGCAGGGGAAAGAGCTGGGACCACAGACACGGATCCCTCGGTCTCCCTTCTCTCCCTCTCCCCCAGCCCAGTGCCTTCAGCAATGAAAGCGCACTGACACTCCTCCACCACTCTGCATGGCTACAGAGCTAATTAGTTAGGTCTGTGAATTAGTTAATTTCCAGGAGCGGTTCTTTCATTATAAACACCACGCAGCAGGCATTTTACATCTACAGCTACAAGAGCAGCCTCTAAGCCCACAACCCTTTGTCAGGAGCAAAAATAGAAAACAGTCAGAGTAGATGGGAAGAGAGTCAGGAATAAGGAGAGGACAGGGAAAGATGGCAGCACTACAAGTTCTGTGGAGGAATGGAGGTTTCAAAAATAACCGATTATCTCCAGACCCTGAGTGTGCTGCACACCTCTTTCGGCACAGCAAAATGGTGAAGAGGGTGGCTCAGGGCTACACCATCTCTAACAGTTATTTGGATTCAAACACCTTAGACTTGTTACTAAATAATTAGGGAGCCCATCCTAGCCCAGAAGTCATGTCTTTCCACGTTAAGCTAAACAAGGCCCTTGCATTTCCTTCCCACAGGGGTCCAGAGGACCAGCAGCATGGGGGCTCTAGAAGGGCTCAGGACCCCAGAAGTGAGGAGCAGGCAAAGGCAGCTGCAGGCAGGAGTGGTGGAGAGGGATAACAACTGCAGCCCCCAAGATGCCCTATGGAGGAGCAATGGGGAATACCAGGACAAATACATCCTTGTGGAAGGACTCCTCTGTGGGATGAGGAGAGGCTGCAGGAGGGACACTCAGAGGAGAGGCTGGCTCCACCCATAAGCACAGCTCTGCTGGGCCAGGTCAAACCTCAGGGCAGCCCAGTAGCCTGCCCAGCTGCTGGTCCAGCTGCTCTGAGAAGGAGATGCTGGAGGACAAGCAAGTACAGGGTTGTGTGAGCAGCCTTCCCAGTGCCCATCCTCCCAGCCTGAGCCGTGTCTGTTTCCCTGCAACAGGGATGGCAGTGGATGCACAGCCTGTTCACGCAGGGCACCAAGTGAGCACAAGCAGGGCTGAAGGGCTGTGAAAGGGAGCGTTGCTGTGCAATCATGGTGTACAACAGGCATGGAGTGACTGTGAGTTTGGTGAAGGGGTATTTCCATGGAGAGGAGCTGGGGAGGGATGGCTAAGGCACAGGCAAGTGTTGGGCAGTGGGAAAGAGGGAGACAGAGAAGGTATTTTAGAAAATAATGGAAGGGAGGGATTAGGAATGGAGAAAAAGCAGATCGATAGATAATGCAGTTGGGAAGGAAGAGGCTTTGGTGACAGGTGGTAGTGGAAGAACAAAGAATAAAAGAGAGGCGGTGTGAGAAAGAGCATGAATGGATTCAGGCTGAAATGAGAGACTGAAATAATGGGGAGAGCACCCCTCAGACATCCTTCAGAAAGGAAATTACAAAGAGGAAAAATGGAAAAAAAACCCCCTAAGATGCAGGGGAAAGAAGTGGATATCATTTTATCATCTAGTACAAGGTGACGCTGGGGTGCAAGAACCCAGCAATTGAAAACCACAGGCAGAATGGTGAAATTCCCCAACACATGCTTGCACACCACAGACACAAATAACCAGGGAATGCAAGGACTGTGTGTTAAATTGGGGTGATCCCCACAAGAATGGCCCACCACCTTTTCTACTGTGTTTTTGTGCTGTGCCTAGAGCTCAGGCACTGATTCATGCCAGGCAAGGAGCCCTGTGTCATAGAATCATAGAATGGTTTGGGTTGGAAGGGACCTTAAAGATCATCTAGTTCCAACCCCCTGCCATGGGCAGGGACACCTCCCACTAGACCAGGTTGCTCAAAGCCCCATCCAGCCTGGCCTTGAGCACTTCCAGGGACGGGGCACTGACAACTTCTCCAGACAACCTGTTCCAGTGCCTCACCCCCCTCACAGTGAATAATTTCTTCCTAAGATCTGATCTAAATCTACCCTCTTCCAGTTTGAACCCGTTACCGCTCATCTTATCACTACACTCCCTGATAAAGAGATAACATGTAGGTGCCCCCCTGGCTCTGCAACCTGCTGGGGGGGATGCTGCTGCCCTGCATCTGAGGATGCCAGCCTCAGAAGGGCAGGTATCCTGCCTGCGGTGAGCCAGGGTGCTGAAAACGTCACACTGCTTTGAACAGTGAGGAGCTTCGTCTCCTCACCTTGGGTGCTCTGCCTTTTGCCTATGCTGAAGGCTGAAAACAGCCACAGGGAGATGATGTGGACACCACTCAGGGTCTGCCTGGGCTCCCCAGGATAGGTGTGAGGCTGGCCTGAACACATAAAGAGGGACCACGCATGTCTGTGGTCCCTGCTCCACTGGTCCTGAGAGGATACTAAAATAATTTTCTCCCTGTAACTTGCTTTTTAATATTGCTAGCTGCTTGGGCTGGAAGCTGTGACTCAGGAAGACTCTGTGGACATCTCTCTGAGCAGAAAGAAGAGCAGTGAACATCAGAGAACAGAAATCACATCCCTTGTCATACAGACACCACCCAGGAAGACCAGCCTGCTGCTGCTCTGGAGGAGGGCTTGGGCAGAGGAGGGTTTGTCTGCTCTGCCACATGCGGTGGGTTTCTTCACCGAGGGGATCAAACGCATCATTTACAGCAGTGATTATCAAAGCCCATCTTTCGGTTACATTGGTCAAACTGGGGAAATCTCCCAAGTGCTTGTACTGCTAAACTAAGATCTTGTTCCCTGGAGATTGTGCAGAGCCATCTCTTTCCAGGCATATTTTGTTAACAAGGGATTAACTAGGAATGTTGACATTTAAGTTGTTGTCACTGTGCATTTGAGGCTGAGTGTACATTAATTATAGGGCAGTATGGTTCCCAGTCTCAAAGCTCCTTTTTACCAGGAGGAGGGACACAGGGCTGTGCATCCCCCCTGCCTGTGAGAGGGGTCAGACCCACGCGGTGCTCCAGCAGGGATTTTGAGGGGGCTGATCAGGAGAGGAGAGAGCCCTGTGCTACAGACACAGCCTCCACTAACACAGTATTCAGGTGAATGGGTCAGTGTACACTGCTCACAGCTACTGCCATTCCAGGTACCCTGTAGATGAAGGCAGGCATCATCTTTTCATATTTAAGTAATTGGGCAATTTCTAGAGGTTCTTTGCTTGACGAAATGCATCTATCTCCAAAAGAAAAGGGGGGGGGAAGGGAGAGAGAGAGGATGATGCCACTTCAGTGGTTTGGTGTGTCCTCTCGGCGCTGGGATGGCAGGTAACACTCAGGGGGTGCTCTCCTTTCCTCCTGAAAGGCCCTCCCATCTGATGCCAGGGCATCTCAGCTGACTCTGAACTAAACCAGCTCCGAATACCACTACAGCCATCCATCAGACCTCATCCGCGCTGGATCTCAAACCTCGTTACGATCCAAAAAGGCGCGGGCAGAAAATTCACAGCTTCGTTATTGTCCCAGCATTTCCAGCACGAACGCCTTCAAAATACCGCAAGAGAAATGGTGCCTGGGCTCGGGGACATATGGCAGCGACAGCAAAAGCTGCTCGGGTGCAATTGTTCAGCTCCATTTCGTGGCGAGAGCTGCGCAGAGGGAGGGCTGCGCGGCGGGGAGGGAAACAGAGAAACACGCCAGGCTACACAGAGCTGACAGAGGGAGCGGGAGGAAATGGAGAGGCAGGCGGAGAGGGCGCCGAGAGACGAATGCGACTCGAGGGGAGAGGCAGCGGCAACGACGCCCCCGCCGCCCCCAGCCCCCGCCCCGCGAAGAAAGGGGGGAAGAGAAAAGAAAAAGGGAAAAATAGCAAGGGGGGGGTGGGGCGGAAGGGAAAGAATGGGGGAACAAGAGAGGAGGGAAGGAGGGGGAGTGGGGCAGCCGGG
>VZZY01016236.1:42207-62717 GCA_013400335.1 Eurystomus gularis
CCGGGGAGCCCCTCGCTGGGGCTCCGGAGAGCCGCCGTGTTGGGGGGGGCCCCGCCGCCTGCTCGGCCCGCGGCTTGTCCTGCCGGCCTGCCCCACCTGCGCCTCCTGACTTCTCCGGGCCAAGGGCTGGGGCGTCTTCTCCTGCAGCCCCCGCCGCAGGGGCCACCGCCCGCGGCTTTTTCGGAGCGCGGTGGCTCCAGGTCGGGGAAGGAGCCCTGGTTACCCGGCGGAGGGAAGTGGAGGGGCG
Organism: Eurystomus gularis; assembly: GCA_013400335.1. Lineage (NCBI taxonomy): Eukaryota > Metazoa > Chordata > Aves > Coraciiformes > Coraciidae > Eurystomus > Eurystomus gularis. The sequence continues at coordinate 42,455 of VZZY01016236.1, forward strand.
CAGGAGCCCTGGCTACTCCAGAAGGGGAACTTTTTTGGGTAGGTTAGACCCTCCTCACGGGCAGTGAAATGGAAAAACCACTTTTCCGGAGAGAGCTGATGTATCCCTTTCCCTGGATAGGCAACGTAGCAGCACCACCAGAGAGTGCCCAAGGGGTTGCCTGAGGAAGACAGACACAAGCTTGCAGCCCACATCCGTGGCAGATCTCGGTCTGCTCTGTGCCTTTGCTCTCAGCACATGTAACTCAAGGACGATCCACGCAATCATCCCATGGGATACGGGCCACGAAGCCCCAGCAAGGGACTTGGGCACTGTGATGAGAAAGGCCACCAGAACTGAACAGATCTTACTCTTACTGTGGTAGAAAGGGGCACCTACACCTATAGGGGCAACAAGAGGAGGCCAAGGAGTCTCGAGTCATTCACCGAGTAGTACAAGCTTTGTGCTTTTTTCCACTCCCCTCCCGTGTAAAGAACTCCCTCGCTCCTCCACCTCCACCTCCTCCACCTCAATTGCCCTCGGCCTGGGAGCCCTTGTGCTGAGCACCGGGTGCAGCAGCAGCAGCCGCAGCGTGGTTAACTGCCCTGGCAAGCCCTCCCGCCTGGGTGCAAAGTGAAGAAGGCAACTGCCTGTTTGCAGTGGGAGGGTGCAAATTAGCCTTCTGGGAGAGCCCGGCGCTGATCTCCCCGCAGCTCAGCGTTTGGCGGCGGGGAGCGGGGCAGGAGGCCTCCAGCTGAGGAAAACAACCAGGAAGGCGAGTATCTGCCATTTCCTAGGGGGAAAGGATTCAGAGGAGAACTGTCTGAGTCTATTAACTGATGCTGGTTCCTGTGGAGAGATGGTGGCACACCAGTTTAGTTCAAATAGTCTGTTTCCATCTCTAACACCACCTTCCGGGATTCAAACCCAGCCACGTAAAACTCCCTGCCTGCTACCTTCTACAGCGTGCCTCTCGCTGATGATTTTATTTTCATAACGGGAGACCAGAAGCGGGGTTTGCAGTAAATGAAAAGAACCGTGTCCATTTGCATGGTTGCATAATCACGTTATACAGGGATCTTTCAGACGCTGGAGAGCAGAGCGAGGGAGAGAGAAAAGTGGGACGTCACGAGCGGGAGCTAAAAGCCAGATCTCTTGATGAGATCAAGGAATAGATGTGAAGTCAGTCAGATGGAGAAATGTCTGGATAGCTCTTCCGAACAGTGAGAGTCGCAGGCTTAGCTTGGAACATAAACAAAGCAAGATGTTTCTGGGGGTTGGGCTAGGTTTTGTATAAACTGTGTTTCCCCTTCCATCATTGAAACCGGATGAGAAGAACAGCCTGTAGCCAGGATCCTTTGCCTCTCTGCTGAGGGCTTCCGCAGGCCTCAGTCCCGGGGTGGTCAGGCCAGGACCTTTCACCAATATCATATTCACTGAAGAATGAAATAAAAATCACTCAGGTCTGTGCTGCTGAGCGCGAAGCTGAAGCTGAGCATCACCAAGGAGCAGTGTTATGTATTGCAGAATACACGTTTTCCTCTTACTAAATGGTAATTTACCAGCACTGGCAATTTGCCCTTTCAGATTCCCTGGTGACCACCGGTTAGCCCAAACCTCAGCCTGAGGTCACCAGAACCGCAGCCCTCTGAAACAGAAAGCATCACTCAAAACATAAATGCTATTAAACCGAAATGGCAAATTTTCACTGAAATTAAATATTCTCCGGGAAACCCAAACCAGGCAAGTGTATCATGTCCTTTCTGAGGATGAGAAATTAATTTTGAAACATAGCATCACCTATTTACTTTCCTGTTACCCTAAAATTCTCACCTCCCCTCCCCTACCCCATTATTTGTTCTGACGTCGGTAGCCAGAGGGTAAGAACCTCTCCACAAACATTTCATGGTCCACTTTGTAACTCAAGCACTTCTGCGAAATTTTTAAAATCTAGGACATTTACGCATCCAAACTGTTTGAAACGTTTAACCATCTGAAGGATTTCTCAGCTGCTTCCTCGAGTGTGAAGTCAAACATTGCCTATCCTGTGGGAAAAGGAGAGTGGGAGGACATGTTTTTTACATGTTGTACCTCCTCGCCTCCTTTGCACAGTCTGACTTCTTGCTCACCGAGTAGCTAATGAATATGGTATTTAAAGGAGATCTGTCCTCAGCCAGAGAGGACAAGGGAGCTACAGGTGCCCAATCTAAATTAACTGTCTTCCCCCTAGGTGCAGAGCTGTCATCACCAGCCCCGAACCTGTTACGTGGAATAAAACGCTAACGTGAGAGGCACAGGAGAGCCTTCCGTCCCTGAGCAACCTGCAGCATATGGCAGCGGGAGCCTGCAGGGTTTCCAGTGGCAGGAAGCACGACTGCCAGGGGCTGCCTTCCCTTTGGCGCTTGGGCCTTTTTGCAGCATTCAGGAAGTGTGAAGAGGCAACAGGCAAAATGCAAACCTGGCCCGCTGTGCTCACATTAAATTCCTCGACATGTGGTGTTTCATGCGAGTGGGATAGCTGTCAGACGTTGCCTCTTATGTTGCCTCTTGAGGACATGTTCCTCAGTGGGCCTGGGCTGCTCAGATAATCCTGGATCCTTCCCCTTGGCCAGGCAACTCCCTGTTACCCATCTCTGCATCGCTGTGCCAGGTTCTGTCTGCTGCAACTGTACTGTGAAAACTGAGGCATTTATCTGTACCTCTGTGCTCAATGTAGACACAGCTTAGCTAAGTGCCTCTCCTTTCACATCTTCACCACAGCTGCGAACTCCTAAGAGGAGCACCTAAACCTCCTGGGGATCATGAACAACCCCAAGGGTGGGGCTGAAAAGTAAGCTGAGAGAGGCATGTCCACAGTACACACTGGCTTGGAGGGATACCTGAGTTACCCGCAATTGAGCTTGTTCAGGCTCTGGAAGCAGCCTAGGAGCTCTGGAAGCAGCCAAGAAGCTCTGGAAGCAGCCAAGCAGCAGTCTGGAGCTACATACCGATGCCACTTGCAGCTGCAAGCCACCTGACATAAAACATGATGCATTTGGCATTAAAAGGATGGCTAGCTCTCTTACAGATTTTGCAGGAAGTAAAATACTGCAAACCCATTGCTTGAGATGTGAGGGGCCAACTTACCTGGAACATAAAGATGAACAGGACCTTCGTGTCAAATTTCCTACTAGTTTTCTGTCTGGGATGTCAAGAGGAGGAAGAGTACAGTATTTTTTCATTATGAGAATGTTCTTTTTTGACCTGGACCATGCCACATGGACCTTATCCAGTGTAACAGGGATCAGGTACTAAGGGAAGGGGAAGGGTCTGAACAGGGCTCAGTGAGAGATGAGAGACCTTTTGAAGCTGCTATAAAGAGGTAAGATCCCAGCAAGCTCATAGCATGCCCCAGGCAAAGGGGTTATTCTGAAGTTGTGAAGCGACAGAAGTGGGGAGGGAAGATGATTTACTTTGCCTCTGCATTGCACACAGGCTTCTGCTCTACTTGTGGCTGAGCATGTCTCCTGGATGGCACCCATGAAACCAGTACAGAAGAGCACAAGGAACAGGCTCCTTGTGCAGCCTTCGCTGCAGCAGCAGTCCAAGCAGGAGAGCTTCAGTACCAGCGGGACACCCCAGAAGTGCTGAGCTGTTAGGAGCTGCCGATGGCCAGGCCTGACTTTAGGAGAGCCACGCACCAAGGAGCTCACCAAGCCACACAACCATAGAAATCCTTTCTGCTGCAAACTAGCCATGTTTTTCATGATACACAAGTAAACACCAGCAGACAGCTAGAAAATTGTCATAAGCCACGATGGCCAGGACTACAGACTCCATGCCAGGATAAGTCACAGTGAATCAGAGCTGCATGATGCAGCCAGCATAAGAAATGGTTTTCCTGTTTCGAATGTGTTTGCCAGTGTAGCTGGAGCAGAGGTGGGTAAATAGCAAATGTCTATGAGACAAACAGCCAAAGGAATAACACTTGGGTGTACCAGATCAGCTCTAAAATTGAGCACTTCCCTCACCAGCATCACTGCAAAGATGACCAAAGCCACCAGGAAGAGTAACACCTGAAGGGACAGGTGGTGTGGAAAGCCTAGTTAAACAAATACCATTGTCAAGGTTCAATTTCCCATTTATGCAAAGATTTTTTTTAAGTCTACTGGCAAAAAGGATGCAGAAAAGTAATCAGTGTGTAGGTAGTGGGAGCATCTTTTCTGAAGAAGTTTCCAAACAATGAGCCGAATCTCCCTTGAAGTGACATTTAGTTAGAAGAAAGAAAGGGGGCTACTGAGATTTAGTAAGGAAGTTATCCTGTTGTTCTATTGTTATTTTATTTTACTGGTGTTAGGAGAAATTGGCTCCCTCTGGTTTGGATTTTTCCAGACTGGCAGAGGACAGATACCACAAATGAAAAAGGTCAGTAGGACTATAAATGGAATAGAACTGTAGTTTCTACACTTAGTTATGCCTGTATCTCATATACCAGGACAAAAAAAAAAGGAGGGGTGTAGCTATGTTGACATGGAGTTAGGGCTCAGAGTATGTGTTAGTAAATTTAGGGTAAGATACATCTCAGAGCACTGTAAACCCTCACAGCTTTGCATTAACTTGAAAAAAAAGATAGAAATACCATAGCTCTGAAAATGCAGAGCTAGGGACACCCAAAAGAACGTGATTTTGTTGTACAGTGCCAGCATTGACAAAGAGCATGATTATAGTTACGTCATTTTGACATTTGAAAGCAAGGACCTTACACTCTCCTATCAGCTACCATGGTAATTCCCCACGGCAGCGGGAATTTATCTCTGCATTTTCAGATATCTCCATCTTTGGTTTAACCTTGAACCTGAATTGCAAAATTTCTATTTGTAGCACATGAAATAGTTACTTCCATCCACCCGCAGCAGTTTTCATGAAGCTTCCATTTCCATCTTCATCAATGTATTTTCCAAAGCTCTCCCATAATTTAAATATTTGAATATTCCCAAAGATGTGCATTTCATATAGGATGAGTTCTGCCATGTCAGAGATATCACACTCACCAGCCTGTCCCAGTAAATACTTACATGGATATTTATTTCACTTAACCTTAAAGCAAAGTAGCTCAGCTTTGTTGTGTAGACGATCTTTATATTTTCGTCTTTTCGTGTTTTTGTGAATTTGTATACAGATAAACAACATTCAGGATCTGACATTTCACTTTGATTGCAAGTTGCTGTAATTAAGAACCAAAGCTTTATGAATTTTAATCATCAGCTGTAAGTGCTACATTATCTCTAGTTCACAATGAAAGCAATCAAGTGGACAAGATATTTTTAGAGACATTACTGTGGTAATATTACATTAAGTAGTGGTTAGTACACTATTTTCACACCCAGTGATTTCACACATTAATGTGGCTATAGATCAGTGTTAATGACAAGAGAAAGTTATTTTTCAAGTCGTATGAGAAGGGTGGTTAAAAGAGCTACTGGGGATTTACACTTCAGCAGCAGGAGGGACGCCTCAGCAGGGCTGCAGCTGAAGATGCTAGAGCAGCAGGGGCTGCTTCAACTTCTCCTGGAGACCGAGGCAGGAGCCTCTGTTGTCCTGGATGGATATAGGTTAATGACAGGGGCAGCATTTTCTCCCTGCTTCTTGGACGAGAAGGAAGGATAGGAGGGAGAGCAAGGCAAAGTTCCCCAATGCTGGCACTTAACCCCGGCGCTGGTGAGAGCAATCACACGCCACATCTTGCCCAAGGTTGCCACTTCAGCAACACAGCATTCCCCCCTTTCAAGGAGGGCATAGTGAAGAACAAATCAGAAGCACCATATGGCTTAAAGGAAAAAAAGTCACATTTTAAAGTTTCAGTGTATGCTACTCCACATGGATACGACAACACTATCTAGATAAACCAGTAAATACAGACATCTCTTCTTTCAAGGCAGAAGGGACTAATGCACAAAATATGTCCCCGAAAGGACTGCATTTAAGGTACTGTTGTCCTGCTGAAGGATACCAGTTCAAACAAAAATTGTTTGCCTGAAACTAGGGCTAATGAGAAACACTCTCCAGGGAAGGATAAATTCTTCCTTCTTCCTGGAGTCTCAGATCTGGGATAATAGGAGAAACTCCAGCAGCCTCACCCCAGACCTGCAGGCCATTTTATTTCACTGCAGAGTTCCTACAAGGATGGCAGGACTGGGATTCAGGGAGCCCAGCAGCTAGTTGTACCTGAGAGAGAGTATGCCATGTTTTCTAGGTGTCATAGTGGCAGACAGCTGTTGTTACAGCATCTTGGATTCTGTTGGAAAAGCCCTCACAGAAAGCCAGTTCAGCTCCACAGACAGTGGCATTCAGAGGCTGACACCTCTTGAAAAAGAACTTGCTGATACCAGCATCATGGCAGCAATTTGTGGCTCTGGTTCAAACCACTTGGTTACGCAGGCCAGCTGTTGACCACAGGTCATTGAGAAACTTTATATGGCATCCAGATGCAGTGATATAATGGCTTCTTTTGCTACTCTCCCTCACACAGCACTAGTTACATCCCAGTAGCAGGCAAGCCTTCAAATTCAGTCCAGAATTATTGGATGTTAGTATAGAAAAATTGGACTGCTAGGGCTCTGTGATACAGAGAAGCAGTATGGAAATACCAATCAGACTTTACATACACCTTAAAATGTCCCTGACAGTGTTGGCCTTCTTACTTTTATTATAGGTAACCCAAGCAGCTCTGTCACAGAACAAGCTGAAGTCACTGCACAAACAGAGCTCCAGGTTCTACACCCCAAAGCAAGAGAGGAATCCCACACCTGAGCAACAGGTAATGCTCTCTGACCTACCTGTAAACTATAGATGTCTTCAGAAAGAAGCATTTAAATACTTATCAGGGGCCTATTGGACAGACTATATTCACAGAAGCGTCTCTGCAGTGCCCACAAAGGCTGTACAACTTGGAAAAAAAGAATGTTGGAATAAGAAATAAATAGAACAGGAAAAGGTCTACCTGAAGAGCTGAGAAAAATACACACTGTTAATATACGTATACAGAAAAATCCAATACGCTGTTTGCTCATTGCTTAGCTTTTGAGGCTCTGCTGGGTTATTTCTATGTGGAGAAGAAATCAGTCGCATCAGCAAGGTGTTTCTTGATACGCATCCTCTAGTCCCATTTCCCAGAGACAGGCAGTTTCCCTGTACAGAAATTGGAGTCTGCCTTTGCAACAAGCAATATCTTTTGTACCTCTCCAGGCCATGCTCCCAGCTCTTCCCACAGCCCTTCCTGGCAGCAGCTCCCCAGCTGCCCATTCCTTGTTTTTCAAACAGGTCATCTGAAACTAAAGGTCTACCTTGTGCTTGGTGCTGTGGCTTGGGGCACCAGCTTCATTGTGTCCTCTCCCACTGTCGGAAAGGAAATGCAACTGTTTCATCGTTCAGTCAGAGTGGGGATGATTTACATATCCATCTTTGCCTGTAATTAAAAACAGATAACGATGTGAAAACATTAACAACGATAATAACGGATAAAGTGTATAACTGAGTGAGAGCATTCTTAATAATGTATCCAAACCTGTATGTACAGAAAGGTCTGCACTTAGATTACACAGGGCTTTCTCCACCATTTCCTTTTGACTTTCCAGAGTTAGTTATGTGTAAAATGCTAATTTGGCACCGGTTGGCACATGCAGAGGTGTCTCTGCTAAGTGTGAGAGACACGGGGAAGAGACACCTTTCTCTCATTCCCTTACATCAAATGAAAAAGCCTCCTTTGGGCTTCTGTACAAACCGGGACTCAAGTCAGTGCCCTGTTTCTGATGGTGCCACACATGGATGCTTCGGAGGAAGGTGTAAGAAGTCCTCAAGAATCACAAAATTGTCAATGTGGGAAGGGACCTCTGAAAATTGCCTAGTCCAACCCTGATCAAAGCAGGGTCAACTAGGGCAGGTTACCTAGGGCTGTATCCAGGCAGTTTTTTTGTATCTTCATGGATGGAGACTCTGCAATGTCTCTGGACATCTGTTCCAGTGTTCAACCCCTCGTCATAGTAAAAAAGGAAAAAAATTAAGTGTTTTCATATGTTCAGACAGAACTTCTCATGTTTCAGCTTGTGCCTGTTGTCTCTTGTCCTTTAACTGTATACCGTGGAGAAGAGTCTGGCTCTGTGTTCTTTACTGCCCCCCTGTCAGGCATTTATACACACTTATAAGATCCCCCTGAGCCTTCTCTTCTTCAGCGTGGACAGTGTCAGCCCTCTCAACCTTTCACTATATAAGAAATGCTTCAAGCCCTTAATAATTTTGCTGGCCCTTTGCTGGACTTGTTCCAGTAGCCTATGTCTGTCTTGTACCAGGGAGCCCAGGACTGGACACCACTCTGGATGTGCCTCACTGGTGCTGAGCAGAGGGGAAGGATCACCTCCCTTGACCTGCTGGTGATGCTCTTCCTAGTACAGCCCAGGAGCTGTTGGTCTTCTTTGCCACAAGGGCACACTGCTGGCTCATGTTCAGCTTGGTGTCCATCAGGACCCACAGGTCTTTCTCTGCAAAGCTGCTTTCCAGCCTCTCAGCTCCTGGCCTGTTGGGTGGCATGGGGTTATTTTTGCCCAGGGACAGAGCTTGGCATTTCCCTTTGTTGAACTTCATGAGACTCTAGCTGGCCCATTTCTCCAGCCTACTGAGATCCCTTTGAATGGCGGCACAACCGTTTGGAGTAATCTGCCTTCTGCAGAGCACTTCTCCTGATACCAAGAAGTTAGAGGTTGGTTTGAATCTTAAAGGTATAAGGCATCATTACCTAGAAAAATTCAAGCACTCCTCTTGGTCATTCAAATGTCTAAGCTCTCTTAGAAGTATGTCTGAGAAGTACTTAGCTACGTGCAGGTCAATGTACCATCAGTATGAGACCACTGTCTGAATCAAAAGTCCAAAGTAGCATATCGTGAGAGCTTTTTCAAAGAAATAAAATCTTTAAAGAATTGCCAAGCTTTCTATAGAGGTCATACCTGTTCCAAAAGACTTAAATCCACAGGGTTTTTTTTTTACAACCTGCTGAGATTATTTCTCTAACACTCCAGCTTTAAGGCCAGGAGGTGTCTTGGCCTGGTAGCTATCTGGCAGGGTGCCATAAATACTTAAAGAATTTCCTTGAGCAGATCGTCTCCCTTTAAATGTTTATGGATTTTAACAGCCAGAGCATGGATCTTCTACAGTCAATGAGTAAATTCTGCTGTTAGGCATATTCTACGCTTCCCCAGCCTTTAGAGACTTTTCTTCATAAAAGATTTTAAACTTGGAACATTTCACAATCGGTGAAAGCAAATTCTTCCTGATCGTCAGTTGGGGGAGAGGGAAATTTAATACCTAGTGAAGTTACTGCTACTTCTCCGTCAAACTGGAGAGATGCATCAAACTAGATTTTTGTAGGGAACTCTCCCAGCACTTGTATTATTCAATATTTTCATTAATGACAAGAGTGAAGGAACAGAGGCTGATCTTATTAAACTTTCAGATGGCACCTTGCTGGGAGGGGCTGCAAATATGCTAGAAAACAGACTTAGTATTCAAAACAGCTTTGATTATCTGAGAAAGTCTGGGGAAAAAAAGATGTTCTTAAAAAAAGACATGCAAATTCTACAGTTACTTAGGAAAAATCAGCTATTAAAATCTAGAGGCAGGAGTAGGACTAGCTGTATGGGAGCTACAATGGAGACAATCGAAGACAGGATTTGGACTTACCACAGAAGCAAGTCCAAAATGAGCCAAAAATTCCTACAAGTCTGAGCAGGCTCCATCACTGCATGTCTTTAAGAAAAGAGTAAATGTTGGTCGCGAATGACAGATACAACTAGCCATGCTATCAGGTGGAAGAATGGAGTAGAAGGTATTACAATGCATCTTTCAGTCCTATTTTCCGAGTTTTCAGTGATACTGTATTTGACAAGAATAAAAGTTTCACTGCTTGTTTCAGACTGGTGGGGGTCTCTGAGCCATGCCCTATCATCCCTGACAGACTGTCACAGTATCCCTTTTAAGACAGATCTAGCCCTCTGACAATAGGAGGTAACAAGAAAGCCAACAACTACTTCTTTTGGAAGTCTCTTCAGAAGATTTCCTCTCTGCTCAGTATAAGCTTTTCTGGAATTTTCTACCTAAAGAGAGACAAAATCAGTCTCTACGTTTTTTCTTTTATGCCCCTTAACTAGCAGTTGTCCCCACACATCCTACTTGGTTTCTGTTGGTCTTCTCAACATATTTCAACGATGCTATCAGGACAGGGTTTATCTTGCTTGGAGGACTGAATAAGCCAAGTGCTTTTAGTCTTGTGGGTACCCTGCACAACACAGCTGCTTGCAGCATATAGTCCAAGGGCCTGGATTCCTAGCCTACGGTTATTCTTTCCAGTCCTGTTACAAGAAGAGGTCCCAGGTTGCTGAGGAGGAGTACAAGCGGATTACGTTAGCCTAAAAACAATCCTCATGGCAAAGAGGCTTTGTTGTTCTCAGAAAGCAGATTGCTGTCTCCCTCAACCTATGTAGACACAGGCACTGAAGAATTCGGCCTATCACAAGCAAGAGGCTTAGTGCGGGAAAGGATTTTTTAAACCCCGGAGAAGTTCTGATTTGAATTTGTTTCTCCAAGCTTTTAATAAAAGCTTTAACTGAATGAGAAAGAACATTGTAGATGTCCAGCTAAGAGGGGTATCACCATGAAAGGAAGATCCTGCTCCTGGGAAGACATGAACTAGTAGTGCTTCGGAGACCTTCCTATCCTATTAGATATGGAATAAGAAGTTGTCCATCTTACTGCCACTTGAGACCCAAAGTTTGAGAAAAGTAAACTAATCACCGTTAGAAAACAAGGGTCAGTAAGTGATAATTAAGTAGCTTAGGGATCTATTAAAAAAACTGTGGAAATCAGTGTTTACACTATGTAGTTACAAATTAGCTGCAATGGGCATTGTTAAGAAACGATTTTTATAAGACAAACACTGAACGTGTGCACATTAGAAGAGTTGTCCCATGATTAGAAATCACGGCAGAACTCATTTTATGCCATCTCTAAATTAGAAACTTAATGCCTCCATTTATTAGCAGAAGGAAATTCTATTACATTCAAGCAATGTTAAGATACAGAAAAGCACAATTTTTGTGCAGCTCTGCAAAAAAAAAGTAGTTGGAACAAAGCTGCTCACAATTACAGTCCAATGCTTCAATGATTTAACAACTTGAATGAATTAACATCTATGGAGTCACAAACATCTTGCAATTCTCCAGTGATGATGGTCTTCAGGAAACAAAGTAGCTGAAGCAATGACACTGGTAGTGACAAGTGCTGGAACTTTAGGAGGAACCAGAGTCCTCTCAATACTCAGCACTTTGTACATGAACATGCCATCTGTTGATAGTTGAATTAGTGCATAAGAGCTCCCACATTCCACATTGTTCAGGAATTACTCCTAGCAGAAAACCCAAAGAGCTTTGCATTAATCACTGTCTGAGCTCTAACTGATTGGTGCTGTTCAGAGCGAGCCTCTGTACAATGGCACCTCCTCTGAGAGCTTCTGAAAGGTACAGGTCCTCAAAAGCTTCCCTGAGGAGTCAAGTTCTACTACACCCAACTAATGGACAACAACAAGCTGTTTGCTCCCCCTAATAAACATCCTATTGTCCCAGATGTCTCATGTTGCCACCTGTGTCCTCTGGAAAACCCGTACCATGGTTAGTTAGCAAAAAAGTCTGCTACTCCTAGCTGCTTGCCTTTCTGGATTACAGCCACGCTAATCTGACACCACCACCGTGAAAGGCAGCAATTTGCGCTCTCCCACTGCCCTCTGGAATTTGGGAAACGTGACTCTATCTCTCCACAGCATGCATCGCCTACAACAGCCACTTCACATGCTCACAAAGTCTCCGCAGAGCACACCCCATCTGTAATTGTTTCTTGCTGTTACTATGCATCTACATCACTTGTGAAATACTGCCAATCCCAGACTGCAAAATCATACCACGTTTTTCTTCCACTTTTTTCTGTTGACTTATCTCAACCAACCCACTCATACTACGGTATCAGTTTCTGCCAGCACAGATGTGGCAATCCACTGCAGCTGAGCAGTGCCAGAAGCGCAACAGATTGACACTGCCCCCTTTCTGGCAGTATTTCGACATCGCCTTCCACCGGCGTGGTAGGCTTAGACAGTGGCGATTAGCTGCGATACACAGAAGCTTGTACCGAACTGTGGTCCACTGACAGATGTTATTGTTATGTACCTGAAATCCACTGTTAGCGGAAACCAGCGGCCTGCTCCCTTACAGTGCTGTAGCACCTTCCAGTAAAGACTCCCTGGCGGTAGGAAAATGGCTGCTCAGGACTCCCACATCACTACTTCGTTAGCTTCCTTCTAGAGGGTGAGTGTTTTCCACCAGCACACGCGCCTCCATTTAACATCACTTGTGTTTCTGACTGTTGAGGGAGGCAGAGATGTCTCGCGCTGCCTTCAGGCTCTAAATGGCTTTCTGTATCTTTATTTTCCTGCAACACTTCAAGGATCAGTTTTCTTCATGCCTCAGAGAAGTGGTATCTAAATCATTTTAAACTGAAACAGGGACAGAATAAGCTGTGCAAATCATTTTCTAGTAGAACCTTAATTACATCCTGCAGTGTCTCGTCCTCAGCAAACCACTAGCAATAAAATTCTGCGTTTTCATTTGAGAACCGACAGGGCTGGGTTTTTCTGTTTTGTTTTCCCCAATTGACATATACATAATCTAGCCTGGGACTTTGTTCCACAGCATTTTTGTCAAAGGCTCTAGAGAGTATGCCTGCAACTACTAAATCTTTCTCAGGTTCGCATTCAATTTGCAAGTTATACAACTGTAGCTAAAGAAAGAGACGTTCTGTTTGCAGGAAGGTGTTTGCCAGATCCCCACTGGCAATGGCAAAAAGTGATTTATGATCAGTTTTAGTTAACATGGCCTCTCAAACAGATTTTAAAGTCTTTACAGCCATGGCTTAAAGCCAAGGCCTTTTCTATAGGAATATGCTTAATTTTAGCTTGTGTTGGTGCCCCACGACTCAAATGCAAAGGCAAATGGGTACAAATATTGAATACATCCACTTGATGAGACAAAGAGCTTTTCACCTTCTGAATCTACCAGATCCTCCCCTGCTCCACCATTACAAACCCGTGCCTTTTCCAGTCTGTGGTTTGTGCAGGGGTGTTGATGACTTGTAATCCCTCAGTTCATCCTTCCGTGCAAGAGTCCCACATTTTGTTAACTCCTCCAAGAAAGGTGGGTTTGCCTGCTCCCTTTTTTAGGGGTACAAATAAAAAGGCTTAAATATATTCCTGGTGCTATGTTTATATGTGCACTTACACATACAATTCACACTGAAGAGGTGTCCCTCTACCCTTCTGGGGCTGCTACACTCTGTTGCCATTACAGAAAATTCTTTATAATACTGTCATCGCTGTCATGAGCACAGGCATCCCCTGGCACGTACAAATTCCTCAAGGGATGGAACCACTGCAGATCTTGCATTTCCTCTTAAGCACCAGGTGTGGTTGGTTTGTGTCCCACAGCATGCACAAGTACTTAAACTTTGACTTCAGCTACAGATGACTTGCCCACTATTTCTTGGATCCTCCATGGTTTCCATTGCCTTCACAAACCCTTAGGCTGGGCTGATGGCTGGGTTACTGACTTCCTTCACTGGCAGATTTGGATGGGGTTTCATCAAGAGCAAAGTCTGGGATCTCCTGCACTTGTTTTGCCCAGTCCAACTTAGCAGTTCTGTAGGCCCTGCAGAGTCTTTTTGAAGCTTAGTTCATGACCCCAGCCCTTACCGGGTGTCATATTCTGGTAATACACTTCTCATGCAGTGCTCCGGTTGCTGCAACAGTTTCATAATTAGCCTCATTTGAATAAAATAATTGAATAATTCAATACCAAACATCCCCAAGCCACGTACTGCAGATGTGGCCAGCTTTCCTGAATCCCAAAAGGCACAGCCTGACAGGGCTGCCTGTTACAGGACACAGCTCAGAGCCAAAGAGAAAAGAAGCTCCACAAGGAGCTCACCAATAGGAAACAATCTTGACTCTCTAGAAGCTGTATGGCTTCTTATAAGAAAGACTGGGCTCAGCCCCAGAAACCCTGGCAATGTCAGTCGCAGGCTTTGAACCCCAGCAGCCTGTATAGCTTCCTTCCTCCCTCTGCTGAGCTCTGAGACTACCTAAGCCTTTTACAGCAGCCTAGCCCCACTGACGATCAAACACGAAAGCTGCAAGAAGAGCCACACATCAGCTACCTCTCAGCTACCGGGAGCTTCATGTATATCTGGCTATTTCCCCTTTTACTGGCACCATCTTTTCCAGCTGCACATAAATCTTCTTTAGTTGTCCACACTTCTGGAGAACCTCAGTGCCGGCAGGATGGCCAATATTTGAGGAGTTTATAAAACCTCGGACTTTCATTTAGCACAAAAGGATGAATTAAAGCAGAAAAGCCCCTACCAGCACCCCTGCACAAGCAGATAGTAGCAATTAGAAAAGCCAGACCACAGCTCTGAGAGTAACTGGAGATGTAGGAAGCACGTTTTCTTTAGCTCAGTCTTATAACCAGCTTAGAGAACCAAACTCTTTCCCAAGCACCCTTCTTCTAACCTATGTTGAATATGTAAAGCAAGGACATCAGACTTACAGCCAAGTGATTTTCCACTCCAGGCACATGGAACACGATGAAAGTAAATTTGTGGGTGTTAGTGCTTGATTTGGCAGAGAAAAAAATGAGGGAGGGACTGCGTTTGAGGGAGGGTATCAAAGATCAGAGCCAGATGCTCCTGCATAGAGCTCTGGATTTGCAGGAAATTAAGAAGGTAGAGAAGGTGAGGCAAAGGCTGTGTTTGAAGTGAGAGTCGAGGGGTTCTGAAGCTTACAACCATCCAAGGTGCTCGGGGGAAACTACAGCGCATGCCAAAACCACACCACAGTGGCCCGGGGTGCTTTCATTATACAAAGCCTGGGAGAGCAGAGGCTGTAAATGTAGCTTCAAAAGGAGATTCATCTTAAAGTCTTAGCTCTCAGGGCCTATTAAACATTTATGCTGACTACCACTCCTACTCTTTGCTTCAGAGAAAGTACCCGAAATAACCTTTGCTACAGCGTGAACTACTACAGCTTTACCGGCTGTGCAGGGGACTAGCAGGGAGCTGTGAGAAACAACCAGAAACAGTGTTGGAACAGTGCGCTGATACCTCTATTCAGTCAGCCAGGAAAGAAGCAGGAAAACCTGGTCTGGAACCTGAGAGGGAAGACAGAAAACTGTGCTAGAAATCATGAGTGGATTAGCCATGCAGAGATGGCTAAGGCTGAGTGAGGCCAGTGGAGGCAAATATGTAAGAGTATGGGCAATTTTTGCTTTTACCTTATGTAAGGTTCATGCTTTTGGGGGAGTAGTCAGACCAGCCTCCAGTTTTGGATCTATGACTACTGCAGCTGTGAGAGGAAAAGGAAGAAAGCAGACCCTATGCAGAAATTAAAAGTCAGAGAGATGCTAGGAGAAGATGGAAAGAAGGGATTAATTCCTCTGATTTGCTTTAAAATTCTTTGGCTGTGCAACAGGAGTTTAGGATGAGACAGCCAGAAATACTCAAGGTTTTCACTCTAGGAAGCTGTTACTACTAATAGCAGACAATACACACAATATTCATGCATACCCTCACAGTTCACTCATACAATCACCCAGTTACCCAGTTGGAGCAACAGCTGGAGGACAACCCCAGCTGCCTATTCAGTAGAGGGTTGTGCTGACACACTAGCAGCTTCCAAGCAGATATTCAGAAAGTCCCTTAAAGTTGTTTATTTGAACAAATGCACACAGAATCCTGCAGTCTTTGTCTGCATGTAGGAGCCCCTGCCCTCCAGTCACACAACTGTAGTTGATACCGGCATTCACTTCTGGCCTTGCACAGATTGAGCAGACACTTGGTGCCTGGAGTTTATCAGCTCTTGCACATTCAGCAGAACTACCAGTCTCCAGAACTTAAGAGTACTTGGGAAACATTCACACTCCTTCTCAACACATGCTTTTCCTCTTTGATCTTTTTTCTGGTAATTCTTTCTCCACCCAGGCCTGCAGATACCCTGATACCTACAGGACCAATTCAGTTTCACACAAAAGAGGCCTTTATGACAAGTTGAGTTGGTGGCTTGTGCGACTAATCACTCAGTGTTCACTCTATAGGTAGAAACTTAATGTGAATGTGTCTCCTTCCTATTAACAAGAAGCCACAGCACCTCCTCCTGGAATCCAAAACCACCAAGCTGGATCTGGGCTAGGAAAGATGAAGGTTTAGTCTTGATATTTGAATATATAGACCCTGTGAAAAAGGGACAGGCCTTCCTATACTCAACCTAGGGAAGAAACATTGATCAGGATGAGATAACGGGTGCAAACGTGAACACAGGAAGTTCCATCTAATCATGAGGAGGAACTTCTTTACTTTGAGGGTGGCAGAGTGCTGGAACAGGTTGCCCATAGAGGTAGCAAGAGTCTCCATCTCTGGAGATGTTCAAAACCTGCCTGGACGCCATCCTGTGCCACCTGCTCTAGGTGAATCTGCTCTGGCAGGTGGGTTGGACTAGATGACCTCCAGAGTTCCCTTCCAACCCCTACCATTCTGTGGTTCTGTAATCAGCTGGCCTGGATTCATGTTAGGGTGGTGTCTGCTTAGCCCCAGCCCCTCTGACCTACATTAATTTGGTTGCTTATCAGCATGGTTATTACACCCAGCACTGGATTAATGACCAAATAGAGCTGATCTGACCCAAACACTAAGTGGAGGGTAGTTTTGAAGACTGTATTCTTAGAAACCAAAGAGAAGGTCCTATGTATAACGTTGACGGCACTCAACTACCAGTTCTCAATCCTGCTGTTCCTCTTCTTTCTTGTAGTCCACATCCCCTGCAGAGAAGTTTCTACAAATCAACCTAAACCTTTACACCGTAACAATGAGATTAATGTTTTAACCCTAAATGATCAAATTTAATCAGGCCTTGGCAACAGCAAGAGGTCAGACCAGGAGAAGGAGGCTCTTACAGGTTGGACGAACTGCTTGGTGAATTCAGGTGTCTGGGGGAAGTTTCTCCCTAAAACACTCCAAAGGCAGTGAGAGCCACCAGGTGTCTAAGACCTGCATAAGGCCTGGGGCGTTCCCGAGGTGCACGCAAGCAGAGCGAGGGAATTATTTGGAGGAGCCATCACAGATGCCATGCTCAGACGTTCTCTGGGCAGTGGACACTTGGCAGCGCAGTCCCTATCCACTGCACCCTCCCTCCAGCCAGCGTCTTTGTTTCCGTGCGTTACAAAAGCCGCCCGCGGGGTCTCCCCACACAGCCCTCGGGCGGGAGCGCCGCCATGGCTCCGCGGCGGGAACTACGACTCCCATCAGGCGCCGCGGCGCGGTGCCGCCATCTTTGTGAGGGGCCGGCGGCCGCCATCTTTGGTCGGGGAGCCACCGCCGGCTTCACCCTCGGCCGCCGGCCCGGGTCGCGCATGGGCANTGGCGGAGGGTGGGGAACGGGGCTTCGCGGCCGGCGGAGGAGGGCTGGCGGCCCGGGTGGGAACCCGCGCGTCTTTTGAGGGCGCCGAGGGAGTCTCGTCGCTGCTGCCGCCCCGTTCTCCCGGCGACCTCTCACGGCTCCCGGGCTGAAAGGGAAGCCGGCTCCTGCCGGTCGTGAGGGGGTGCCTGATTCACTGCCGCATCCTCGGCCCCCTTCAGTTGGGTGGCCCCTCTCCTTGCCCATGGTGGCTCTTGTGTCCCCCGCTGGGTTTAGGCACGCCCTCGTTGAGCGGCATGGACTGGAGCAGCGCTGGGGTGTGTTGTGGGACCCTGGTGCAGTGCTCTTGCCGGCTGGACCAGAAATGCTGCTCAGCTCCTGCTAGTTCTTCCGGTTAGTTTAGTAGATTAATTCCTTTGACTTCTCCTTCCTGTGTGTTTTAGATGCCAAATGGAAAACCATAACTGACCAAATCAAGAAAGCTGTGGAGGCCTATAAGCCATGTGTAAAGGAGAATTGCAGCTGCCACCAAAGGTGAGAGACTGGTTTCCGTTAGACTGCACAGGCTTCTGGCCGTGAGAGGGAATGCTTTTGCCAGTGCTGGTGGTTGGGAATTAGCTAGAGAATATTTGGGCTCTGAGAGGTCTCACATCTGCAGCCATCACAGGTCACAATGCTTGCAAGGAGGAGGTTATTAATGGCATTGTGTGAAACGGGTTGTGACCTCCGTAGTTCCAGAAGATGTGTCCCCCTGCAAACTGATCACTCTCTTTGTTGTCCTCTGTGATTGAACATACACTTCAGCACTTCATACATGGTCACGCAATAAACCATATACATAGCTGGTGACGTTTCTGTCTTAACAGTCTGCTTCTGCCATTTCTCTCAGTGCTGTGTTGCTAACAAGCCTTTCTCATGGGCTTTTAAAAGTAGAAGAAATCACGTATGTGGAAATTATTCTAAAGAGCAAGATTAGGAAAAACTGTTACAAAACACAGATTGATTTGGTGTGATAGCGTGCTGTGATTTTGAGTGCTCTTTCTCGGGAGTTTAGCTCACTGCTTGTGAGAATTGGAGTGATAATGGATACCTAACTACCTGACTTTCACATGGCCAAGAGGAGCTCATTGAGGAAGACACAAGTCCTGCTTACTTTTTTTTTTTTTATAACTACATATACATATACATAACATACATTACACGTAATGCCAGCACTCTGACTTGAAATGCCGCCTTAATCTTCCTGCAGTGAATCTAATGCAGAGAGCTGGAGGCTTACATGTGACGTGAGACCACTGTAGGCAGTTCAAGTGCAGGCTGATCTGTCTTGCAGACATAACCAACCAAACTTCCTTTCTGTTCACAATGATGGAGAACATTACAGGTGGGTAGGTCATTGTTGCCATACAGACAGGGATTGTAGGACTGGGGTTTTCTGATACCTTTAAGCAACGTTTTTATATAAAGAAGAGAATTTGGGGAAGAGTCAACATATTTTTCTGCCTTTAGGGTTAGGATTCCAAATGCAGAAACACAGATGCCCAACTTTAAGCCTCCTGTTTTAAAGTACCAGATGTGTTCACTCATTTTGGGGGTGAAAATGAGTGCTATATTGGCTTTTAATATCAGATGAGTCATGTTGGCCAACTATTTGTACACTCTTTGTAGTTTTTGATCTTCATTGCTCCTGAAATATTGATGAGAAAAGTCTCTTCTAGTTTAGCCTTCCAGTCTTTTTACTAAGTTCCAATTCAGATACAGCCTCAAGACATCTCCTAATCTTTAAACATACACTCCACCACCTCCTGCTGACTTTTGGGTAGAACACTTCCCAAGTGATTGCAGCCTCCAAATATGTGTCAGAACATGACAGTCAATAGTAACATGGAGTTATGGTTGCTGTGGATCTCAAAACCTAGTTTTCACTAAAGCACTAGTTTATTTAAGGGCTGTTAAGGAGCACTGCTCCAGTGACAGGCATTACAAATGAAGCAGAGGAGATAATGCAGCAGGTATGCTGTGTGACATTTAAGAAACTCAGTTCAATAGCTGATTTGGAAATACCTAAATATGCAGCAGAACGCTGAAAAGCCAGTACATCTTATATAAGAGATTTTGCTTATGTCTCATCTTCTGTGACTCAGTGGCCAAGGACTGAAGGTCCTAACTTGTTTGTTGCTACCTTTCAGTTGTCACTTAGGTTACAATGATCTGGATGTGCCATAAAACTGCAACTTTCTTCCTATTCTCAAGCTCATTACATCTGCATCCCTGCCAGACTGTAGTCAGCCCATCTGCACGATGGCAGCTCTTCATGTAGTTTTACTGTTTTCTACCTGACTATGACATAGGAGAATCCTGGAAGTTGGAGGGGGGCTCTTGAGACCATCAAGTCCAACCCTCTGCTCAAGCAGAGTTGCCAGGGCTATGACCAGTCAGGTTTTGAATATCTCAAAGAGTAGAAACTCCACAGCCTCTCTGGCAACTTGTACCAGTGTTTGACCACCCTCACAGTGGGATCACCCTGACAATGTTGTATTAAACTAAGGCATTGATGCATGTCTATGAAAAAGTGAGGAGGCCATCTCCATAGTTGTTACAATCTGTCAAGGTTTAGGTTCAATCCACCAGACCTACAACAGATGCTCTCTGTTAACTCCTCTTCCCCCCCTTCAAATAGAGGATGAGAAAGAGGATAAGGGAGGGAGACTTATGGCCCTCTCCCCTCCCAAATGGGAGAGGAAGGGAATGAGA